>CM046836.1:23047255-23102255 GCA_025618425.1 Heliocidaris tuberculata
AACTTGTGGTAAATATTTTTACCCAATATTGGGGAAAAAACTTATATGAATATTTATGAATTTTTTAGTAGCGTATGGTTGGGGTGCCCCGATTTACTAACTGTCACCGAATGCATAAAAAACATATAAGGGGTATATAAGAGCTTGCACTAGTTTGCACTAACTGGATAGGATAGGACTAGGATAGGATAGGTTAAGATACATGTATAGGATAGGATAGCTTAAAATAGGATAGGTTAGGATTGATTAGGTTAAGACCCAGAAGGACGTAACAAGCAAATTTCATTTTTTTAAACCTAGGTTGGAGGAAAAAGGAAACAATAAATTGGGCAGCTGAATTTGCCTAACCACATGATATTTGTTACCAAACAGCTGAACAAATAGAGGGTTGGGCAATCCTACTGGGTAAGATTGGTTGGGCAATAATTACCCAACTGAGAATATAACCAACAGTTGGGCAATTGTAGAGTTGGGTAAAATCTAAGGGGTCACCAACTGATGGGCAATTTAATTTGCCCAACAACATAGTAAATGGATTGCCCAACATCAGTTGGGCAAATTTTAACCAAAAGTTGTGTGGACAGTATGTTGCCCAGTGTTGGTTAAAAATTGGGCATTTTTTTGCCCAACTTTTTTAAGAGTGTAGTAAATGCATTACTTACTTTTTTGATTTCTACGTAAGCCCCATTCTTCAAGCTGAAGGAGCAGCAAGTTATCTAAATGGTGAATTTCATTAAGTGTTCGAATAGGCGTATGATGCCCGGTTGGGGGTTGGGGTGCAAATCAGTATCTGTAATATCGCTTTCACTTCCATTTAGTTCTGTCAATGCTTGTATACGGTATACTAAAATAATAAAGAATCATTATTATCATGTTTAGCTTGTGTACTGGATGAATTCATTAGTCTGAATTAATGAAGGAAGATGAAGAAGGTGCTTGCTCATGAAATAATGGATCACGCGTCCCAAGTGTATAGAGTTATAAAACAAGAAAATGAAAATATCATGGTGACATTATACCCCTTTTCACCAAAAAAAAAAAAAAAAAAAAAAACCACCAATTGAGTGTTTCATTTTTGTCTTTATTGATCCTCCTTGCTCTTTTTATGAATAGTGCTTTGAACCTGAGCCTCAGAGCTACAGACCTCAAGGAACTCATTGACCAAATTAAGACAATGACAGGTAGGCTAGTACATCTGTTTGCAAGTGGCGTAGTGTATACCCCCTCCCCCGCCCCCATTAGCGTAGCGAGAAAGAAGGGGAGGGTAAATAAAGGTGAAAAGAAGATGGTAGGACCCCTCATGTTGCATCTTATCGGTGAGAATCATAACCGTAATCATATGGAATTAAAAGCAAATTACCACCTTCATTATTTCAGCTTTTAAAAATATATTTTAGCGTCATACCATAATATTCGGTCAAGGAACAGTGTTCTAAATACGTTTCCTTTCAGTATGAGATTTTTGAAACTCATCTTGCAAGTCCTTGCTGATATCTGCACAACTATAAAATAATCTAATGAGCAAAATCGTATAATAGGCCTGGGAAATAGCCATTGAACTTTGGAAACTTTTACATTGACAAATTTAGAATAATGATTTCATGTCATGATATTAATAGCAATGTTGTTTACTGGCTTATGGAAGCGGACAGCCCAGTTGACCAGAGGTCAATCATACACTGGCCTTTTTTTTTTGGGGGGGGGGGGGGGGGAGAGAAAACGGTCTGAGGCCACTTGTGAAACCAAAGAGGTATACCTTGGGTATACAATCCTAAAAATGTGCCATTTTTCAGATTTTCGTCTTCAAAGGCACTACAATGAAAAAAAAAAAAAAAATCTTTTTTTTTTTTTGTTTTTTTTTTTTGTTTTGTTGTTGTTTTTTTCTTCTTATCAGAGAGTTTGAGAGTAAAAAAGCACACTTGTCTGAATATTTTAAGACTTGTGCCCCATCCCCTTTCACAAAATCATGGGTCTCCTGCTTGGTCAGAGGTGCATAAGACCGAAGGCCCGGCCAAGCGAAATTTTTTGTCTCGTTGGCAGGTTGGCGTCCCGACAACTACTTGGATCTCAAGCTTCACGAGACCATTGTCCTCGTGACCATAGGTTCTCCAAATGAAATTTCCGTCTCTCATTTATCTTCAGCGGGGGCGGCGCTACAGGGGGGGGCAGAGGGGGCGACCGCCCCCCATAATTTTTCAAGTAGTGAAAAAAGAAAAAAAAAAAGAAAAAAGAAGAAAAAAGAAGAAAAGGAGGAAGAAAAGGGAAGAAAAGGGAAGAAAGAAGAAAGAGGAGTATTAAAAAGAGAGGTCTTAAACATATAACTCTATATTACCCCTGTTATTTAATGGAGAAAATGTGACGTCATCTTTATTTTGTCTTGCCCCTCCTATCAAAATACCCTGGCGCCGCCCCTGATCTTCAGTCTCACAGATCTACTGTACTGTAAACGGGGATGTAGTCAGCCATTAAAAGGTTTTCTTGTGGATAAGAAATATTGACACCAGAAGCCTACAATCTCTCTTCTAGTTTGTTTTTGGAGAAGAGGGAGGGGGTGTCTCTCTGTCCCCCAAAAGATTAATCATTGTGTATTAGGGAGGGATCAGTCATGCCAAAAGCAGTCATAATAGGACCATTATAGGGGTAATCCACCCTGATATCAAGTTGTGTTTGATTGATTACAACTTCATAAAATTCATAACTTTCTTATTTCTAATCGGATTTCGCTAAAACTTTGACTATTCTGTTTCTCTCAATTTTTCTCTCATTTTTTTTTTCCTTCTTCAAGTCAACTAAGCACCAGAGTGGATTTTCCCTTTAAAAGAAGAGACATTAGTGATTTAACTTTTGTCTCCTGGGTTTTCACAATATTATTCATAATATTATGAACCATCTCATATTCGCACAGGCTATCCACCCATCGTGGTCATCACCCATCGAAGACACCCTGAAGTTCGAGAGGAGGTGATTTGCGCTTTCCGAACCGGTCTGCAGCAGCAGCGCATCGATTACGTGTTTGAGCTCGAGAACTACACCACCGAAAACCACGCCTACGACCCCGAGAAGCACCTGGTCCTGCTCGAAGCCCTCTACCAATGCGCCATCGTTGGTGACAGGGTCATGAAGCACTCGGAGAGCGACCAGGGTTGTGTCATCCTGTGATTCGTTACCCCTTCACCCCTTTTCTGTTATTCCCCCTCCGCCCCCCCCCCCCCTCTCTCTCTCCCTTGCTCCTTTTTTTTTCTGACTCTCTTTCTGCAATGGTACAGCATTTGCTTCTAAATTCAAAAAAAATATATTATATTGCCTATAATCTATATTTATAGTTTACAGACCGGACATGTTGGCTCAGTTGGTTAGAGCGCCCGCCTCATGAACGGGAGGTCGTGGGTTCGAACCCCGCCGAGTCATACCAAGGACTTCAAAAATGGGATCTTCTGCCTCCTAGCCAGGCGATCGGCATATTAGAATGGAGAAGGGTAATAGGGCCCGCTGGAAGAGCAGTTTGATAACTGAAGTGGCTACCCTGGGTAAATAAAACGTTTATTAATTATTATTATTATTATTATTATTATTATTTATTATTATTATTATTATTATTATTATTATTATCATTCCTCGTTACTAAAGAGGGCTTAAATTTTATCGCTTTCCTTTGAAAAGGACTCTCCCTGATCTAAAAATAATGTTGACGGACATTAAAACACTCTACAAAATAGGTTATGAAAAAGTGGTCAAACTTATTGCGCCAGCGGCTCCTTTTAAGAGTTGACGGACATTAAGGGTTGTAAAGCATCTCATGAATGGTACAGTCACTCAGGGGCGGCGCTACAGGGGGGCAGAGGGGGCGACCGCCCCCCCCCCTATGATTTTTCAAGTGGTGAAAAAAAAAGAAGAAAAAAGAAGAAAAGGAGGAAGAAAAGGGAAGAAAGAAGAAAGAGGAGTATTAAAAAGAGAGGTCTTAAACATATAACTCTATATATTACCCCTGTTATTTAATGGAGAAAAAATATGACGTCATCTTTAGGTCGTCTTGCCCCTTCTATCACAATACCCTGGCGCCGCCCCTGCAGTCACTTAATCCTCTTTTTAGTGGTAGTAAGCACCTTTTGAACGGTAAAGTCACTTACTGGTATTTTAAGTGATAGTAAGCACCTTTTGAATGATAAAGTCACTTACTGCTCTTTTAAAGGTATTAGAAAGTTTTGGGAAGCCCTCAAAAACTTTTCGTGAGATTTCTTTGATTTTACTTAATAAATAGCAGGGTACTAACATAACTAAGATGCTGTGAAGTTTTTTCCCCCTCAAGTGAAATATTTATCGAATTAGAGGTGAAAAGAATAAAAATCCCTGGCCCAAAAAAGAGGGGATGTAAATTCGAACAACGGCCACACACATTACTCACACGAGGATTGCTGTGTGTTATAGAATACGCTACACATATAGCGCGAAGCGCTGGGTTTATTGTGTGGGGAACCTTCGAGTGGATATGGTCTCAGCGTGAGGTAGTGAAAAGGTAAACGTTTCTTACAGATATTTACACTAAAATTTGTTCGAAATCGTGAATGGAATGTTAAATAATCTCGTACATGTGCCTTATGATACGATAAAAGGAGAATAGTATGTGACTATGTTAGATAAGTTTCTTGCCAGTATGATAATTTGCTACCGAGACTGTCTATGAGCTTTAAGTGGTAGTCATGGTAGTAAGCACCTTCTGAACGGTAAAGTCACTTACTTCTCTTTTAAGGTGTAGTAATGGTAAAGTCACTAACTACTACTTAAAAGTAGCACTGCTTGGCACGATTTCCATGATGTGTAGCGCTGTAAAATATTTATATTTGTGAGTGTCACGTCAAAATAACCTTAAAACATTGCTAAAACCTGGCGCATTTCGGCCTAAGAAATCTTTTGTATCATTAAAGCGGTTAGCCGCTAGTTAAAAAAAAAAAGGATACTCTAACACCTTTTAAGGAACTGCTGATTTCAAAAAGTGCTTACCAACACTTTTTAAGTGTTACAATCGCGGGAACCCTTGCTGGTGGTCTGGATAGCAGCTTTTTCTCAGAGGCAGTGCCTTTATATACCAGGGGCGACCAGGGCGTCGATCAGGAGGGGGGGGGATGCAGGGAGAAAACTGACCCCAATAATATGAGACTTCATCGTGTGGCACAATGACAGTGTTTCCTCTAAACACCTTCTGTCACTGTCTCTGTCTCTGTCTCCGTCTGTCTGTCTCGCTCTCTCTCTCTCCCTCTTTCTCCTGCCAAATTGTCACCCACTGTGCCTTTGTATTAGAAGTTAAGGTGGGTTTTCTAGGGGCACGGGAACGATTCGCGAAGGATGCGAATGTCAAAACATGGAAAAATCCAACGTTCGGAGAAGTTTTTCTCCGAATGTGTCGCGAAAATGGAGCCGTAAACCATTCCTGCGCAGTTTGTGCGTAGTTCTCACAACGTATGTGCAAAGGTTGTGTGTAGCGTTGCAGAACTATGGCCAGGCCACTTCCACGAAGAACACGAGACTAAAAGCAAACTTGAGTTGACAGCTGTCTTGAGTTGATCAGTCTCTTCGTGAATAGTTCGCTGTCTAGTTGCAGAATGAAGTCAGACACCTCGGTCATGTACCTTATGGCAAACGTGCGGCAAGCGTGCGCCAAACTCTCGTGAGAACTTCGTACGAACTCCGTGAGAATGTCGCGTGAGCAAAACCTTCGCAAAAACGTTCGTAAAAGCGTCGGTTTTGGTTCGTGTGTAGCTCGCGAATGGTCCGGAATACTTCGTAACATTCGCAAATTAATCGTGGCTAACTGTAGGCGAATTGATAGAGGCCTCGACGTGAACGGCTCGCGTTTGCTTCTTTGGCAAAAGTCACCTGTTCTCAACAAGAACGCGAACAGTTCGTGAATAGTTCGATAGGTGATTGGACGAACTTCGCTGCTTTCGCGAGACATTTGCAAGACATGCGGGAGACTTTCTCCAAACTGTGGGAATTTTGCGAACATCACGCACGTCGTGAGTAGGTTGCGCACATATGACGAAGCTTTCCAGACATTTCTGAGAGCATCACGAACAAATCACGACCTGGGATGCTGGAAACGTTCGCAAGAAATTTCAAACTTTTTTGAAATTCCCTCCGAACTAAAAACGACTCCCGTGAACAATTGACGACGCTTCAGAACCCCCCGCGCATTGGACTTCGCGAATCGTTCGCGTGCCCCGTGAAAACCTACCTTTACCTATAGGGATACTTGTCCTTGTAGCGCTGTAATATCATGTAAATGCGTCATGGCAATTTAACTCTTACTGTGCCAAGGGGTTTAGCTCTCTTCAA
The DNA here is from genome assembly GCA_025618425.1 of Heliocidaris tuberculata. Classification (NCBI taxonomy): domain Eukaryota; kingdom Metazoa; phylum Echinodermata; class Echinoidea; order Camarodonta; family Echinometridae; genus Heliocidaris; species Heliocidaris tuberculata. The sequence continues at coordinate 23,053,586 of CM046836.1, forward strand.
AATTTTACCAAAATGTGATCAATGCTTGCTTTTCAAATGTCTCCACTTCATTAACCATCTATTATTTCACAAAATAGAGTGTACAGAATTTGTAGGAAATTATTTACCATTTCTTATGATACCAAACGTTATTCCTTTTTCCAACTTTAGATTCAGATTCAGATTCAGATTCTTTTTATTGATCCATATTTAAAAAACATAGAAATATGCCCTCCACTGGCAGTACATGAACAAAGTATTACTATAGAGTTACAATATAATAAATACACACTTATGACATATAAATAGCATCCAAATTAAACATAAAAAAGAAATATAAACATCTGATAAATAAATATGTAATGCAATAAATCATATGATACAGAATTAACAAACTGTGAGCAGAGAGAGGAGAGAAGAGACAATGCGGGGCGGGAGAGGTGGAAAGAGAATATAAACAGAAAGTGGGCATGATGAATGAGGGGAAAAGAAAGAAGAGAATTTGATATAGAAAGGGATTTAGACAAAATAAGACTGACATAAGTACAAAGCAATACATGCATTAAAAACAATATATAATAATGATGAATACATCCAAAACATCTAAAACAGACTGGCTTTGTGGTGCGTGGCATACAAGAAAGGACAGAGGCAGGAATGGCCGGAGCACGAGGACGGATTATAAGATATAAAATTTGAAGTTTATGCATAATAACTATTGAAAATTACATTTGAGTTTCTTTTTTGTCATTATATTTTGGTGTCTCATATAGTTCAATGTTAAAATAAGGTAATATCTTTTTAAAATTTGCAATTTTCTCTGAAATTTTCTAAGATAGCATATAATTATAATCATGAATTTAGAATGCTTGATTTATGCTCAAAATTTTGATATACATTGACCACCATATACTCTTCCTGTGGTCGAGCAATTGTTAAATGAAAATGACAAGTTTATCTGTCACATATACGTGCCATCGGCACTTAAAAAGTTAAAGGTATAGTTTGGGGAAGCCCTCAAAAAGTTTTCGTGAGATTTCTTTGATTTTTCTTAATAAATAGAAGGGTACTAATATAACTAAGATGCTGTGAAGTTTTTTTTCCTCCTCAAGTGAAATATTTATCGAATGAGACGTGAAATGTAATAAAAATCCCTGGCCCAAAAAAGAGGGGATGTAAATTCAAACAACGGCCACAGACATTACTCACATGAGGACCCCAACCCCTAACTCAGTATTATTTAGGGTAAGCGTATGCTCGTTCCCTCCCTTCGAAAGCACCCCCCCCCCCCCCTATCTCAGGTCGGCCAAAATTTCTGAACCCCCCTTTCGCGGGCTTTTCCTGCCTTGGAGACCCCCCCCCCCCCTAAATACGGAACACTGCTCAATGTACCCCCTATCTCAAGTGAGCTCTCATTCCAACCCCATATCTCAGGACAGACACCCCCCTCCCCCCCTCCAGTGGCAGATCCATTTTATGACGGAGGGGGCCATATATTAACAAAATTTTCTGACAAGCAAAACAACAACAAAAAATGTCATCAGCATTTTGGGTGTCTCTTTTTACCTCGAAAATTTTCTGACAAGCAAAAAAAAAACCCAAAAAATGGTAATCAGCATTTTGGGGGTCCCTTTTTACTCCAAAAACTTCTGACAAGCAAAAAAAAAAAAAAAAAAAAAAAAAAGGTCAGCATTTTGGGCTGTATTTTATTTTCCCAGAGGAGGCCCCCCCCCCCCCCTCATCTCAGCTCAGGTAAGCTGTCAGATGTCAATTCCAAGTACAATACCTTAGCCTTAGGAGAGATTTTTTTAATGTTAAAAAAAGGATCTCAGAACTCAATGCCGTCATAAGAAATTTCTATATTTTAAGGAATTTAAGAACATATATAAGCTTTGGTGGTATCAGTGATAGTTTGTAAGCTATATACCATTTAAGAAATTATCCCCGGCGACTTTCTATAGATCCAGTTAGCCTGGTACGTACGGTAGATCGTGGTGTACGAATGGGGTTTGCATTTCCGGACACTTAACAAAAATTAGCCTGTCAATTTTGCCGTCAGATTTTACGAAAAACATGCATTAAGTAACACTAAAACCAGTGAATATTTGCAATCTACATGATTTTCAACCTATCCTGTGAAAGATTTGTGACAATTTGCATGAAAGGTTGTTCGATTTACTGTTTAAAAATGACCTGTCCGGATTAACAACCTGTCCGGAATTACAACGTCTGGGTATACATATCATACAAAACTGTATATCAGTCCCACACATTCATTTTCATGGGTGTAGGAAAATGAGTTTAAAGTGTTAATTTCGCAAGCAAACTACCGGGCAAACTACTCACCTGAATGTGAGACCCTGTGAGTCGCAGGTAGGCAGCCACAATATCCACAACGATGAGACTCTGGGTCTTGCTCAAAGTCGTCGCAATTTTGACATTTTTGGCAGGTTCCACGACGCACACCACGATCCCGGGATTTGATCAATTTTTCTATAACTTTCAAGATATTTTATAACCCCCTTTTTAAATTTCTCAGGAGTCCAAAGAGAGAGAGAGAGAGAGAGAGATGGAGAGAAACATGCACCCCCTTTTTAAAAGAAATCTCCGGGTGAAAAGTCAAATAAACCCCTTTTTTTTTACAATTCACGGGCCGGATTGTGTCGCGCGAAAAGTACCCCTTTACCGGAGATTTTGGGAACACGCATGCGGTCCCTCCGACCTCCGATTGGGGTGGGGGGGGGGGGGGGGGGCATGAGGATTGATGTGTGTTATAGAATACGCTAAACATAGTGCGGAGCGCTGGGTTTATTGTGTGGGGAACCTTCGGGTGGATATGGTCTTAGCGTGAGGGCGTGAGGCAGTGAAAAGCCGTTAACATGCGTTTCTTACAAATATTTACACTAAAATTTGTTCGAAATGATGAATGGAATGTTAAGTAATCTCGTACATGTTTCTTTTGATAAAAGGAGAATAGTATGTGACTATGTTACAGTGGCGGATTTAGGGGGGGGGGCACATCCGGCCCGGCCCCCCCCCCCTTTGAAAGAAAAGTATGCATTTGCGGGCCCCCCTTTTTTCGATTGTGGCCCCCTTTTAGAACGAAAACCTTTTTTTTTTTTTTTTTTTTTTTTTTTTTTTTTTTGCTTGTCAGAGAATTATAGAGGGGAACTAGACCCCATAACCCCCCCTCCCCCCCCCCCCCCCCCCATGAGCGAATTTGGGAGGTCTGGCAATTTTTTTTTCCGTTACCAAAGTCATTTTTAAATGGATCTTTGAATCGCAGCTAATGATTATTATTGAATTATTGTTAATAAGAATAAGTAGACATAGCCTGTCACTGCGATTCGATTTTTATTCAATGGAATCTCTTATCTGGTTATAGTGATTGTTGTAAATAGAATCCGTCAGGAATGTAATGACATTCTACGGTGAAGATACATTTTATGCTGCTTTACAAAAATTGAGCGTTAAACGAGATTTCCGTATAAAGAGGTCAAAGGACAATATAAAGAGAATGGGTGAAGAAAGTAAAAGAGAGGGAGAGGGAGGGGGAAGGGAGAAAGGGAGAGAGAAAGAGAGAGAGGGGGTGTGGAAGGGGAGAGGAAAGAAGAAGAAGAAGAAGAAGAAGAAGAAGAAGAAGAAGAAGAAGAAGAAGAAGAAGAAGAAGAAGAAGAAGAAGAAGAAGAAGAAGAAGAAGAAGAAGAAGAAGAAGAAGAAGAAGAAGAAGAAGAGAAGAGGAGGAGGAGGAGGAGGAGGAGGAGGAGGAGGAGGAGGAGGAGGAGGAGGAGGAGAGAGTGGCTTTTATGCAGGCAGATATATACAGACGGACAAAAACAGTTGATGGAAAGAGAGAGGGGGGGGGGGGGGTCTGGTAACTATAAATTCCACGCATTGCGAAATGCCTGTACGGGGATTCCCCCATATGTCATTCGAGTCAGATGGCAAAGAAGAGGAAACTGCAGTGCTATACAATGTGCATTAATTACTCGAATTGCCTTCTAACATAACGTCTCTGATTCATATTTCTTTCATTTATTTTGTTGGTTAAAAGGGATTTCAAATATAGAAATTTAAAATATAATAATAAAGCCTACAGACAGACGTAGCTCCCTTGCTTTGCGGGTATACATTTCCTCATCTCTACAGTTTAAAAAAAAAAAATAAATAAATAAACAATTGTGTGTCTGCAGTTAATTCTAGAAGCCCAATCTGACCACAGTTCCATAGATTCGGTATAAAAATAAAGAGATAGAAAAACAACAACAACAAACAAAAAATGTAAAACGAGCTTATATAGATATTTCTAAATTCTGGTAATGTACATTATAAAGAAAATCATAGCCTATCCTCTTACGCAGAAATTTTTCTTTCAAAAACAAAATAAGAGAATGTATATAGTATGTAGCGACACCCCCCACCCCCCTTGGGGGCTTCCTATGTTCTTCTGGGGAGCGCATATAGGCTCTCCATAGTAAAACTTGGTTAGTTTCAATTTCCACTATGTACTGCGTCATAACTAGCCGTTAATCACGGCGGCTTTGCTGCTCTGATGTCGATCCCATGGTCGACCCTGAAACGCGTGGAATAGTCCTCTGATTGCGGAGAGTCGACACACAAGCTGTGTCGACTTCACGAAATCAGAGGACAATTAATTCGGAGCGTTTCGGGGATCGACCATGGGATTGATGTCCAGAGCAGCAAAACCGCCGAGATTAGAGGCTACGTGATCAATGTGTGTAAAATATTGCAGCGGAACTCGATGGCCCACAGTGTAAAAATATAACTGTAAAACTACAGGTTTTTTAGCCCTTGAAGTTATTGCCGATATGTAAAACAACAGCAAGTTTGTTGGTTTACCGGAAATCAGCATATATTTACATAATTTCATTTAAATTTACATAATTTTATTGTAAATAATATTATATGCTGATTTCCGGTTTAAAAAAACGTAGAAAAACGGGCATTCCCGGCAGCCAGGAAATTCCCGTGAAAAATGGCAAAATTCTTTACAGTGCACTGGAAAAAACGTAACTGCAGCCACAGGCGTAAAGGCACTGTTTTTAAATTGGGGCCGACGCCTCTTGCCCGAACATCATATTTCCAGTTTCTTAAGTTTGCGAGCGAGCCAAAAAATGACAATTTATGGTATTGAAAATTATTAATTTGTCATCAAAATACACTAAGACATTAAAAAATTATACGCACTCGATCACCTCGCTGCCTCAAATATGAAGACATGCGGTCACCTCGCTGCCCGAATATCGGAACTTTAAAAATTCTTAGGGGAGAGGGGCTGCTCAGCAGCTGCAGCCCCTGAGCCCCCCCCCCCCCCCCCATCCCCAGTGTATATGATTGCAGCCCCTAGCCGGCCGCCCAGGCTCTTACGTCTGTGGACACAGTATATGCATAATCAGTTTAGGCTCTCGCTGTGACAGGGTTGTCTCTTGCGAGGTTATCAACTTTCCAATGAGTGAGCGAAGCGAGTGAGCAAACAATTGCCGATTTTCTTCGCTGCCTGACAAGGCATCTTTACGAAAAATGAAAAAAAAAAAAAAAATGCTTTTTCAAAAACGCACATGCAAAAACGCACATGCTCTAGAGATTTCACCAGTTAAGCACTCGGCATCGATGATTCAATTTATCCATAAATTGACATCACTGATTCCATATACCATTATCCGTCTTCTATAAAAATGAGCGGCCCTGTATATGATACCCCCCTGCAGTCAGCGCAGCTGATTAACCCCAAAATTAAATCAACGTAAATTTTCCGCTCCTATGCGAACAATCTAAGGTGCATGTATTATGTTTGAATATTTTCTTTAGAGGAAAATGGAAATTAATGACTTTTTGGGTACAGGGCAAAAATTAGTCACGCGGCACTCACGCCGAGTTGCCCATTTGTGTTTGATTGATTTAACAAAATCGAAAATTCACAACTATCTTATTTCTTATCGTTTCTTGCTAAAAACCTTCAGTCATCTGTTTCTTTAATCTTTCTGCTTCTTTTAAAACTAACTTGTAATCCAGGTGGACTTTTCCTTCAAAATGCAACAGTTTTAAAAGTCGCTTCGCTCATTTGGTGAGCAGAATGTCATGAATCCTTTAATGCCATCGACGAACGGAAAAAACAGCTTTCGTCTATCCGTATATCATAAATACCAAGTACTAAATGTCTACAGACTCAAACAAATTCCAATAATTCTGTCACAATCGGAAACCCTACTCTACTTTCCAAACTTGACGGAGCCATCTCTAAACTGGCCTCAAACATCTAACTCACAGAGCGCCACCTGGAGTCAATTCTAAAGTGCGTGCCACTCATCGATCTCTACGATGGTTCCATGCCTAAGAAACTTATATTATTATTATTTTTAATCACCTTTGGAAGTGTGCAATCCCCTTCAACCCTGTTCTGATCGGTGGCTCATCCGGTACTCCGACATAAATGTTGTGGCTACAATAGCTCTTGGCCTTATTTCGTCAAGGTTATGGTTCCGGTTGCAATAGGATTTTATGTTAGGTTATATAGCTATAAAGTTTGGTCCAGGGGTAATAAAAAGTTCAAAGTTTAGTACATGTATATTCAGTTTGTGTACAAAATTGACACGGAGCATTCGCCGGTCGGAGCATGTGTCGTATACAACCGGCTAATCCATGTCACTGGTAATCATATTATATTTATCCTTATATGCAAGGTCTTAATTTAATTTTTTTTTAAATCATATCCTGGCAAGTACTAGACGATCGACGTGATATACATACATGGACTCAATAAATATAATTTCAGTTTCAGTTTAAGTTTAGTTTTATTTACCCAAATCAATCAAAATACAAATCATAAATTATGGAATAATATAAATCGATATCATACCACAAATCAATTAATTAATTTATTATGGTTATAGGACCAAAATTTTAAATATTCTTACAACTAATCTTGTGTATGCATGCATGTATAGATTATAATAGATTTATCATAAATAAATGAATCAATAAATCAATAATCCATATTCAGTAATGTATAAATTCAATTAGATGTACAAAAGTAAAATACATCCTGTCTGTATTGTATGTATTATATAGGCCGACGAGTAACACTCATACTCTCGTATTTTCTGTTTGCTTCCCCAACCCTAGCTTTTTTACTGAGTCCTCTCCCGTATAAGTTATACTTATTAATTTTTTTTTACAAGCGTGTTGTTATATGAGACGATACAAAATTTTTAAACAACTGTAGAAACCTAGAACAAACTGCCTTTGTTTTCATTAGAATTGTGTCCCATCTGGCGTGATTGTAATGTTGCTTATACACATGGATAAGTCTAACATAATAGTAATTATTATATGCCTTTCTCACTTCTGTGGAAGACGCAGAAAGACAGATAAATAAAGAACTTAGCAAGAGAAAGAGAAGTAATTGTCCAGAGAGATACTTGAAAAGATAGACTGGAGAGATGCTGACGGTTATAGAGAGGAGAGAAAGATAGAGAGAGACTGAGAGAGAGAGAGAGAGAGAGAGAGAGAGAGAGAGAGAGAGAGAGAGAGAGGGAGACTGAGAGAGAGGAGAGAGAGATAGAGGGAGAGAGAGGGGAGAGAGGAGAGAGACAGAGAGAGAGAGAGAGAGAGAGAAGGGGGGGGGGCAATTGGGAGTTATTGGTTATGCGATGATTCTTCCTGAATTATTCTTATTCCCATGAAATTAAAGGGCCTATATTGATGCAATACCATTTTACATTTCAATTATCACATTTTTGTCATTAGCTTTCGGATATAGTGAGTGTGTACGAAAGAATTGGTTTTCGTGCAGGTCTGTCGACTGCTGGGTGAGAGATAAAGTTGTTCGTTGTTTTGTAGGCCTAGTTTGTTTTTAATAGCAAAAGTTAAAAGCCTACATGCTAGTATAGGCTATATAATTATTATTTGGCTGCATGATCGACCCATGATTTCAGTGATAGGCCTAATTTCATCACCCCAATTTTAAAGGGAAGGTCTACCCTGGTATTAAGTTGATTTGAATAAAGAAAGAAAAATACGAGGAACTTGGAACGCCTTAGTGAAAGTTTGAGCAAAAGCCGATAAGAAGTATGATTTTTTGAAGTTGTAATCTTGTGAGCTCCTCTCCCAAGTACAGAAAATTTCATGAATTCGAATTTTTCTTAGTTTTTGACGAAGGAATGAATTACTTTCATACAGGTTTTGTGTAAAAACATAATGAGCAATTTATCTGAGGTGCTTGTACGACTGAATATTTTCTTTAGAGAAAAATGGAAATTAATGATTTTATTTTGGTACAGGGCAAATGAGAGAAGAGCTAGATACGTCACGGAGTTGCCAATTATTATGTTTGATTGATTACAACTTCAAAAAATGTATAATTTTCTTAATTTTTATCGGATTTTGCTCAAACATTCACGGATCTGGGTTTCATTTGTCTGCTTCTTTTACTAAACCAACTTGTAATCAGGGTGGACTTCTTCTGTGGGTTCGGCTTGGATCTGTCATCATTTTGAAATTGAAAATTGAACGCTCTCTTTGTTTTGTTGTTGTTTTGTATAATGAAATATACACGTACCACCGAGCGTAATTTGACCCAACAGAAGGCGAAGCATGGTTTTGTAAGGCGCTTTCTCGCTCGCTCGATCGCGCGTCTGGCGCGTGTCCGCCACGCGAGCTTCTGCATAATAAATAAGATGCGACGACCATGACGTGTATAGTGAGAGTATACATAAAATCGTGCAAGCATCTATATAGGCATACGATACACATTTCGCATTGATTTTAAGTGAGGAACAAAGACTAGTCAAGTCTGTGATGACCCATGGCCCATACATATGACAGCTGTGATGCTATGCGCTGTGCATTGTGGCCGCCTAGCCTGGGTATCTATTTGTTTTAAAATTAATTTGACGTGTACACGTTAATTTCGTGTCGGACACATTTTTACGTCAAGATGATTAAAAGGTCTTACGATTTATAAAGCAAACACAATCTTGGAGTGGATCTTGAGGAGCATTTTTAACAGTGTAAAGACCGGTGAGTTTATTTGAACAATTATATTATCTAACGCGTTTAGACTTCCTTGCTTGATGATGAGGCTTGATCATGTTGATGATGCGAATAGATATGGATAGATACCACAGTCGATCGTGTGATGAGTCATGACCCCTGCCCTTGCCCTGTCAGAGGCCCAACCCCAGCCCTAGCCTTAGATCCTTTAATCTGTTAATCGTATTTGAATTAAATATTTATAGATCTAGATCTAGGATCTAGTCTAGGTTTAGATCTAGTGTTTCGATCTTGACATGATCATAAACTCTAGATATTGATCTTTTCATTGAGCTAAAAACAAGCCAAAGGCATTGTGTACACTGTATACTACTAGCACGATGATGATGACTCCGACTCTGGCTAATTTATAGGTAAGTATAGAACTAGAATTAAAGAAGTCTTCTTTCGACCTTCCAAAACGGTTGCCTATTTTTTGTCGTGGATCTTATTTTGCTTTATTGCCTGTCGTAGAAATGGGGATGATGAATGAGCTTGCAAGAGGTAGACAACCAAATATTTTCCTCATAATAAGGTCCAAAAAATGTTATAAATGTGTACTAGACCCTATAGGCCTATATATGTACATCTCAGGCTACATCTGTCCATAGCACTGGGAAAGGAGAATAGGCCTACTGTCTTCCAATGAGGCGATCGACCGTTACATGGTCATGGGGCATTACCCCCCCCCCCCCCTCCTTCTGATATATGGTGGTTGATCCAGTGTCCGAACACTTTTCAGAAAATCAACGACAGAAAATTAAATATCAAACGAATATCTGTCAAACTTACATAATGAATGCTCAAAGTCCTACAGAAAAAGAAGTTGATGGAATTTTAAAAAGACAACGTAGATTTAATACGATATTCCCTTCCGAGTGAACCCCTTCCCAATGACGCGGCGTTTTGGTCCCTTGAAAAAGGTACTGTATTTCCGAACGTGTGAAACCTATGGGAAAAAGACACACCTTTGTTTCAATAGTGTGGTTTTCATACGCGTAATCCCAAGCGTATGAAAACCCATTTTAGGCGCTTAACTCTACTCGTTCGGTAATACAATCTGTTCGGAATTACAATCCTTGACTGTATTTTGTCGACATTTCGATGTCGTAAGGGAACCGGTGTTTCATTGGCTAACCTGAATACATTTTTAACAGAAATGGAAAAGATAAAAAGACTGACAAAGCCATGGGAAATATTAAGTAAATAAAATCATGAATCAGAATTTAGCAATTTAAAAGGATTCTAGTTTAGATTGTTTAAAGTAACAACAGTATGCATACGACTTTGCTCCGTATTGATCAGTTTCGTTGCATGAGAGTAAAACTTGGTACCGTACCGGTATAGAGCTTTTGACATGACCTTTTTTCCCTTCAAAGTGATGTAATTTTGTGAGACTTGAAGTCTTGTAAACAAGGTACATGTAGTTAACGTTACTCTTTACCGTGAAACAAACTTTAAAGATGTCTTAGAACAGCTGCAAATTTATGTTTGTTTTTTGTTTTTTGTTTTTGTTTTTGTTTTTATTTGAAGGCTTGAAGCTATCAAAGTTGTACAATTTTTCTTTCCATACTCGCTGTACATGTACATGTATAAGGCCAAATTAAAAAAAAAGTATTTCGAGTTTCTCGTCCTCCCTTCTTCCCTTTTTCAGCCTGCCCTCAATATTTATTTATTTGTTATTTTTCTTCTAAAATGAAATGAATAATAATGTGAGGACATGATGTATAGACAAAGATGTAACAGAAATTAATGTACCGTAATGCATTTTTACTTTGTTTTGAGCTTCAACTAAAACAACAATAACAAAAAAAAAAATGGGTTAAAATTGATCGGACACAGTATCATTTTTATGTACCGGAAAATTATCAAAATATGAAATAACATTGAACTCCTTCAACTCAATTTAAAAAAGGGAGGGGGTGGGAATCTGGAGAAGAAACTAGGAATCAATTTTACTTGGCCTAATTCCGTTATCCGGTATCTACATGCATGACATGTACAATTTTACATGTCATTGTTAATGTACAAAGTAGAGCCTACCTAGTACATGCTATTATCTTTGATGAATGACAAAGCATGCCAAATACAGGAAATGTTCTCTTCCCACCGGAAGACCTTTAAATGCTTAAAAATACCTCGTCTTGCAGGACCTGCTCTTTCAGTTGTGTGGTTCAACACAAAATATTATATAGGCCTAGATCTGGATCATTTTCTTTTTTATACAGTGCATGGGCGCAAATCCAGGGGGGGGGGGACAGGGGGACATGTCCCCCACCTTTTTTAAGATAGGCGAATGTCCCCCCCCCCACTTTTTTTTTTTTGTTGCTTGTCAGAGAATTTTGCAGGCGAATGTCCCCCCCCCCCCCCCCACACACTTTTTTTTTTTGCTTGTCAGAGAATTTTGGAGGCGAATATCCCCCCCCCCAAAAAAAAAAAAAAAAAAAAAAAAAAAAAATCAAAATGGATTTGCGCCACTGATACAGTGTACCTTGTAAGATGCTGTATTGCAGATCTACATGCATAGTATTACTATGCATCATAAGAAACTTTTAGGACTGCGTCTCTTCCAACCGAAAGACCTTCAAATACTTTCAAATACCGTACCTGGGATTGCAGTATTTGTTTTTCTATCGGCTGAACACAAAATAATTATCATGTAGGCCTATGTCATTTTCTTTCATATACAGTATATTTGAGAGAAATTATAGATGTTGTATTAGAACACTACGAAACGTTTAGAACTGCGTCTGGTCTTTAGACTCTTTATATATTTACTATCCATTATAGAATATATACCCTTAATACTTTCTTTTCGAAAGCCTTCGATTTTGAATACTCACTCACCCTGGAATCATACAGAGAACATCTATCTCCTTACCATTGAATGTACATTAAATCAAAACCCATGAATATCCTTTCAGTGCAGCGAAAGGTGTATATATGCATGTACATGTACATCTAAGTTTTGCGATGCAATCTGCATAATGTTTGGGTGAACCACTTTGTGTCACAACAATAATTTGAGATTGTCCACAACATGATTGATAACGGTACCAGCATCTGCCTATCACATCCGCAGTTACTATATCATCGTCATCATGGCCTCGAGTATCTATCGCTTATCGTGCTTGTATAAGCTTATAATGGACCTTACCGGCCTCGATATTATGTGTTTTCTTTCTAACTATCAAGATTATGAGCAATGTCTCATACCTAGCATGCATACTCAAAACCTTGTACTTTACATCTAAACTTGAAAACAGAAAAAGAATGATAACACCCTTAGACCATGTACATGTTGACATCGCGCATGCCCCAATCTACGTTGTACACATCCAGTGGGACTAAAATTCGAGTGGGGAATTTCGGAGCCACCGGCCCTTTTTTTGTATGACGGGTCCTTTTAAACCAAAATATTGACCGGCCCGTGGGGAAAGTCCTCAAAGTCTACATGGCTAGTCTGTCCCTGTACAAACAACAAACAAACAAACAAACACAGTCGAGGGCCTAAGTAGCCTTGGTTAGATGGTATGGTTGGATAGTGTCATAGTTGTGATCTTTGCTTACTGCCGTGGGAGTCATAAATGACACTCCTTCAGAAATACATATTCATGCATTTATTTTATTTTTACAAGCAGACAGGCTAATCCTGATGGAAGAGTAATGTCAGTGATTTAGATACATGTATATGGGCATGCAAGCAAACATATGGGCAGAATTTGACCAGGAGGCTGACAAACTTCAGTTTTTTCCATTGTGTGCGCTCAGGCGGAAGGGAGCGAGAAAGGGGAAAAAAAGTGACATATATATATATATATATATATATATGTCATCCACTACTGTCGGTACATTTTATCCATTTAGGCCTATAGCATTTTGATGTAATTTCGTCAATATTGAGAATAGAATTGAAAACAAAACAAAACAAACAAACAAAGAGACCACCTCGCTGCCCGAATAATGAAAGTTCGGGATTAAGGGGGGGGGGGGGGGGAGGGCAGCAGCCCCTCCAAAACTACAAGGCCAAGTCATGTGGGCAGTGCACAATGCAGCCTACTTTCAGTTCGGCCATATACATGTAAGGTATTACCGGGTGGCCCTGTGTTTCATGTACATTTTATATTCATTCATTTACTGTATAGATATTAATACTGTGAAGCAAAATTGATATAGTCGATTTTAAAAAAAAATCGATTGAATTTAACGCCTCATAATTTAATACAGCCCGCAGCATAACATCTGGTACAAACATTATATTCATAAACCAACTACCGCACACGAACGAAAGTTTGGTCTGGCATCATACAATAATTATTGTACGTCTTCTAAATTCACCAAATTCAGTCACGCAGTCAAGATGACCAAGTTAAATTCAAATACGATGAAAGGGGGTGTAAACTGATGAGACTATGTGTCTTTCCCGTGGCCTGACTCGCGGCCAATCGGGTTTATCCGCAACTACGACGCGACCGCTGAAATCGCTCCCCACGTACACATGACGTACATGTAGGTAGATGTACGTGCAACATCCGCGAAACCGAAGAGTATGCTGACCATGTAGAGATTAAGTCGCAGACTACCGTTAGCTCAGGTCCATTCGTTTACATGCAGTTTTCCAACAAAGACGTAGATGGCGTTAACCAGTATTTGGCGTGCAACACCCCCTTTAAACTGTATGACATTATTATGTTCCTGTGACAATTGCTCCGTGGTCAATATCCTACACTTACCGAATTCTTAACCTAACCATAACCCTAACCATGTAGGATCCATGCCCTAACTAACCTAAAACCACATTACAACCCTAATCCTAAAGGGCTGGTCACATTATTTTGTCCGATAACGATAACGAAATTTTATTATTAACTGTTACGGTGCCGTTGTGCCATTTGGCACAGGCTCAAATCCCATAGAAGAGTATGTATGTGGCAAACAAAGAGTTAAAGGTATAGAGCTGCCCGCCTAAAGGAAAGTCCACCCTGGTATTAAGCTAATGTGAATAAAAGAAGAAAAATAAGAGAAACAGATTAGTGAAAGTTTGCGCAAAGTCCGATAAGAAATACGGAAGTTTATGAATTTTTAAAGTTGAAATCGATTAAACATAAATTGGCAACTCCGTGGCGTATCTTGCGCGAGCTCCACTCCAATTTGCTCAGTACAGAAAACCTCATTAATTTTCATTTTCTTAGTTTTTGATGAGTAATTAGATTTGTGTCTTACATGTTTTGTGTGAAAACATATCAGCAACGATTTTATCTAAGGTGCATGTACATGTATGACTGAATATTTTCTTTCAAGAAAATGGAAATTAATAATTTGGGGGGGGGGGGTACAGGGCAATTGGGAGAGGAGCTCGCAAGATACGTCACGGAGTTGCCAATTCGTGTTCGATTGATTACTACTTCAAAAATTCCTAACTTTCTTATTTCTTATCGTATTTTGCTCAAACTTTCACTGATCTGTTTCAGTAAATGTCTGCTTCTTTTGAAAGCAACTTTTTATCAGGGTGGACTTCCCCTTTAACATCCACGAGTATACTCATAGGTTTACGCCATAGTAAGGTGTACCTTTTAATAATTGAAAACCTGTTATCTTAAAGGGAAATCCAACCTTAATGGCAAGTTGCTTTGAAAGAAAGAGCAAAAATCAGAGAAGCAGATTGGTGAAAGTTTGAACGAAATCAGACAAGCAATAAGTAAGTTATGAATTTTTGAATTAATCACTATGCATATGGGAATTTCAAATTGGCCGAATAGGTAATGTCACTGTGATTTAGCTGCGGACAACTCCCCCATTCGCCCTAACACACAAAATGACTAAAATACCATTTTTTTTCAAAATGCATTATTCAGTAGGATCTTTTCATTCATGAGGACCTAACAATATGCTATCTCCAATATATTTTGAGTACTGCCCCTAGGGTAAAAGCGCCTCGAAGAAAAACGCAAATTAGTGATATTTTTGTGTACGACAAATGGGAGAGTTATCCACAAAAATATCACAATTGACTCACCAAATTGCCAATTTGAGATTCCCATAGATGTATAGTGATCTCATTTCTCAAACATCCATAACTTTCTTATTCCTTGTCCGATTTCTTTCAAACTTTTACCGACCTGTTTTTCTTATTTTTCTGCTTTCACACAAATCATCTTATTACCCAGGTTGGATTGCCCTTTAATGTTATCGGACAATGTGACCAGCCATTTTTACCATTTACATGATTTAAGCCGAAGCAGAGGGTCTCCGTGACATTGGTCGATAAATCATGATGAACTAAAGTGTGATGAAAAGTGTGATATAGTATTAATGGTCAACAACAGGAAACAATAGCGAGCTTTCGATTTCTGCTCCGAACGGCGTCTACAACGCAGCTCGTCGGCTCGTCGACTCGTCGCACAGGCCAAGTCCGTTCTCTTCGCGGAAACGCTTTCGATCGATCTCTCGACGTACGTACGTACGGTCATTCCGAAAGTCAGGTGACCACTTTTGTTTAGATCATGTGACTTTTGTTTCACGATGGCGAACCTGCACCGAGTGAGAGATATGTTGACGCTTGGCTATTTTTTTGATTTATTGGATGACTACGAATTTGCACTTCTCTACGATATCAACAAACCATCGAATCCTGATTTCAACTACGAAGAATATAACGACTTTTTTATTCACGTTTGTACAAATTTGATAAGAAAAAATTTGTACAGGACATACACCTGTAAATGTATCACCACAAAATCATTCCCTGTGCTTTTGAGAATAGAGAAAGAGGAGTAGCTGAAATAAGTAGAGAGAGAGAGAGAGAGAGAGAGAAAAGGAGAGAGTTGGCAAGAGAAGAAAGACAGTTGATAGAGTACACTGTAGATCCCTCTTCATCTTTCTAAAGTTGGTTCATCTCTTCATTTATCTATCCATCATATATTGAGTGCAGTAAAGCATCCCCTCATTTGTTCACTTCTCACTGTCTTTTCTCTCTCTCTCCATTTTACTCTCTCTCTCTCTCTCTCTCTTAGTCTCTATCTCATGACTTTATAAACACCTTTCACTATGATTGCACTGTTTTAAAATGACACCTGGTGCTGATTTAAGAAATTTAGAAGAAACGGAATATTTAATTTAAAAAAAAAAGGAGTAACTGTAACTCGGCATGTATAAAAGTACAAAAGTAAAGTTTTCAAACAGCTACAAACTCTCTTGGAAAAATATATGAAGACACACACTAACTTTGCACATGATAAAAGTGAAGAAAAAGAAAAGAATGGATTAAGCAACACTTCTACAATCAGTAGCTGTATACTTTAACTACAGCACCTATCAAACATCTAAAGTCAAAACCTATATAACATTTTAATAACAATGGAATGCACAATTGTTCTGATATTCTCTCTCTCTCTCTTTCCCTGGAAAGACTGATAAAATGTGGTAATCAAACCAAGTAGTACTTTGGCAGAAGTAAACTTACATTTTTTTTTTTTTTAAATACTTAAAAAGGAAAGCTCCTTTCTAATAGATCTTGCAGTATACCATACAATGATAAAAGTAAGAAGGCAAAGACTATCATTTGGGTTGTATGACAAATGCTCTAGCGACAAATGCTATGCAGTTAATGTCATACAGTAACTCATTCCTGGACCAAACACTAAACCTAATGCAAAATCCACTTGCAACCTTAACCCTTACCTTATATCTTTAATGAAATAAAGCCTGCAAGTGCCGCCATAGCATATGTCGGATTATAATCATATGAACATGTTTGTTTAAAACATAGTTTAATTGCTGTGAGTTTCATAATTTACACATAAATGAATGAATGGCCTGATATTGCACACAGAATGTATCTGGCATACATGGTTAAAAAAGGCGTAAAAAGTGCAGCAATACTCGTTATCATTTGTCATGGCATTATTTTTCCATGGTTTTTGCAATTTAGTATCAGAACTAAGATACAAACATATTCACATAATGGGCTGTAATTTTATCTGTTGCAAAAGTTTAACAAATGAAAGTTTATGAGAGTTTCTAAAGTGAGCATAGGGATCATGGGGGGGGGGGGGGGTGCTATGATCTTACTCAGAAAATTTACAAGTCAAATGATTATGGGGGCGTGCAAGACGGGTCCTATACAGCTTCTTTTCTCATCCTGCTTCCATTCTCCCTGTCCCTTTTTTCCTCTTTGTTTTTGTTTGTTTGTTTTTTGGCCCTTGTTATTCAACAGGGAGTGGGGGAAGGCATTCCCCCCAGTGCCCCTCTGTAGCTAAACGGTATATATATATTGCACTATTATTTTGAGGAAGAAAAAAAGCTTATGCACAGGTAACATTTTGTGTTTACATATAAAGGCACCTGACGAAAAGTGCAAGACTCATAAACCCCATCAGAGAATCGACGTAACTGTCGTAACACTTCCTAACAAATGTTTGTATGAAAAACTCTTTGTGCAAACGAGAAAGTGCTAATTTAAAAAAAATTATGCACCACAATGAATAAATACTTGAATACACAACAGGGCAAGCTGGTTATAAGCATGGCTTGCACATGATAGGATGTAATTGCACACTGAATATCTTTGGCAAATGCAGTCTGAGTATGGGTATAGAATAAAAAAATAATCATAAACACACACAAAAAAAAAAGATTTGCCCAAATCGATAATATAATATCTAACATGTAAAAAATCAGAAATAATGCAAACATCATATCTACATAATTGGTTACATAGATTATGTTTGTTGTAAACATCTTTATGTTGTAGACAACACTGGAAAGTATCATAGGAATTTCCAGCACACATTTTTACCCATGTATGTGAAATGGCTTTGATTATATTGTTTTGTTCGAACTCACAGAGTTAAGCATTTCTACTCTACTACCCAAGAAGGATCAGCTTTCTGTCCTACCCCATTCCAAGAAATGTGAGCTTACTGCTCCTATTTTGTACCTTGTGTGCAAAACCTGTCAGCATAATCAATGACCTTCAACAGCTACAACATACATGTAATGTAAGAGATGTAAAGATGACCTCAGATTACTTCTAACATTACTTAATAATCTCTAGATTTACTTCTACTTAAGCAAGACTATAATAAACCAAAATAAAGAAAATGAGGAACATTTCATAGGCAACAACCAAAAAAAAAAACAAAAAAAAATCAACAACAGAAACTACAGCACCACTTGATAATGCATGAAAAATAATACATGCATTATTTTTACCAAGATAAAACATTTAAAATATAGGAAGAAATAACTAGAAAAGTAAATACAAACATATTTACATAGTAGAGGTTCCTAAAGCTTCTTGGGTGTGGGACGTTAGTCTTTCTTATGTTTCTCCAGCAATGCCATAAGCAGCTGATTTTGCTGCATTAGCTGTTGCTGCAGTAAATCCATTCTTCTTTGTCTCTCTGCATCATCTCATCTCCTCCTGTCCTCCTCTCTTTCCTCCTTCTCACGTCGTCTTTCTTCATCTCGTCTCCTTCTTTCTTCTTCTTGTTCCTCCCTTTGCCGTCTTATTTCTTCCTCTCTTTCCTCCCTCTCCAATCTTCTCTGTTCATCTTGTCTCCTTCTCTCAGCATCCTCTCTTTTCAGCTCATAGTCACGTTCTTTCATTTCTCTCTCCATTTCTAGCTTCCTCAGAAGAAACTCAGTAGCGTCGCTCCCTGTATTTCTTCTCTTTCTAGATGGGCCATCTTTTTCACCTTTAACCCTAAAACAAAGAGTCAATTGATAAATTGTTATGAGTGCAATACTCTGTCATAATGTATTTCATTAATTTTTTTTTTAATTTGCCCTTAACATGTCGATAACCACTTTAGTATTTCCCCATATTTCCTTTGATATCATCTCCTTTTTAAAAATATTTGACATTAAATGCAAAGAATACTATGGAATATTTTAGCCAAGTGACTTTACTGTATGGATTTCAATAAAGGTACATCTGATGAGACAAACTGAAATAAATCTTCACTAGTACCTTTTGCTTGTCTCACTGAATGTCTCGAGACATCTCTTCCTCATTTCAACACCATCTAGATCTTTTTTTTTCTCCTCCTGTTGTAGTTCAGCCTGCTGTCCTTTCGTGTCATTTTCGATCTCTGCAAGGTCCTCAATTATACGAGTTACTTCAGCCTCGGTGTCTGCAATTCTGGAGCAATGCCACTAGCCTTTGCCTCTTCTCTGTTCCTCTTTATCACTTGGTCTTTAAGTGATTTGAACCTGTCTCGGACAGACCGTTTGTTCACATTGTAACCATGCTTCTGGAGATTTTCTGCAATGCTGTCCCATGCGTGACCCCTCTCTTTGGTTCACTCCCTATACTGAAATGGATTAATAAATTCTACCTCTCTGCAAAGGGTCACATTCATCTCTTCCGTCCAAGTTATGGTCCTGTTCGAAGAAAAGAAATAAAAATGATAAAGGGATAAAATTTAAAATGGTTCAAGTACATGTACATATGGACACATTTAATATGTACCTCCTTTAATAAAAATACCAAACACAGCAGTATTAGGAATTTAACAGTGAAATACTAGTACACAGCTTTTTACTCTTTTGTATGGATACCGTCATGATTGTGCTTGAGAAAAGAATTGCAATAATGACAAACAGAAAGAATATCATATCTCATTATGGCATCAAATAAGGGTATACGGTAGAAATATAAGTGCTTGGTATGAAGAGGCTTGCAGTGGCAGATCCAAGAATTTGAAAGGGGGGAGGAGGTGCCAGCGGCGAGGGAGTGGAGGGGTATCCCCCCTCCCATGGTAAAAATCAATTTAAATAATTAATATTTGCATTTGGTACTTACGTCTTTGATGATGGTATTAGCTTAGTCTTGGGTTGCTCAGAGGTTAAGGGTTGAGTGGGGGAAACTGCTGTAGGAGATGGGGTACATGTTCGCTCTGACAATGCTGGAGAGCAGGACCTCTGTTGCTGTGTGAAAAAAAAAAAGATAATTATTTAATAATTAAGCCTCAGGGGAAAAAAAGGGCAAAGGTGGACTACATGCATGTTACTCCTAAAAAGGAAATGTTATCCTATATTTAAATATGAAATAAGTTATACCATAATCACCTTTCTGTTCTTAATCAATAAATCTAATTGTAAAATGTGCTTTCTGGAAAAGTAAAGCATTAGTTTACACCCTTCTTAAAAACAAATCTTTGCAGGCAACTTTGAAAAACAAAAATCGGACAGTGAATTGCACGATAATTCATGACTTGTCTTGGGTATGAGCTACATAGTTTCATCAGTTGTCATTGATACCAGACATGCAATGTTGGTTGCAGTCACCATGATTAGGTCAGAAAATCCAGGGTGACCAAAATGAACTTCTGTGATTATCAGTCATGTGAGGGGTAGACTTCCTTTTGCGACAGCAAAAAACAAAAAATTAAAAAAAAAAAAAAAAATTTAATCATGTAAATAGGCCTAACGTCTAGAGGTCTAAAATAGAAAGCTAAATATATTTAGCTTCGTTTTTAGAGTTAAAGCCAGATAGTCTATAGTTTTGGTAAAGATTCAATAATGTGAATATTATACAATCAGTTTAACATTTAATCTCACAAAATAGCAGTGACTGATATCACTTTTCATGGACTGATTGATTGTGAAAATTTGAATTTGACCGTTAAATCAGACTTAGCACCCTCTATCATTTCTCTGAATAGGTGCCTTCTGAATACTTATTTTATAGATTTATTCACTGCATATCACAAAGCTATATATGAAGATTATATCCTGAAATTTTCTTACAATTCCATGCATGTAAAGTGGTTTTTTACCAAAAAGAAAAAATGAGCAAATTTTCGGGGGACCAAATTTTCAACTTTAGACATTTTAATTACAAACTGTACCCATGTGCATCTGTTTTTAGATCGCTTCTTTTACACAATGTATGTTTTATGATAATCTTTCATTTAACATGATTTACCTGGAAATGAATTCAGACTTTGACAACAAATGATATTCAGATTTACCAAAACTAAAGAGGGGCTTTAAGGTTCGGGTTAGGGTTAGAATTTAGTTTAACGTTAGAGTTATAGGATTTAGCGTTAGGTGGCTGTCGAAAAAACATGCAAAAAGGAAGTCTTTCCCATGTGAGTGACGAACCATAGTCATAGAACTGCATACAGCATAACTCAACGGAGCTTCGTCCCCGCCGCCCAGGCAGGGGCAAGCTCCGCTGTCCGCTGCACTCGTCGTGCAGGTGCAATAATGAAACTATGCCCCAATTTCCAAAACTAAACCGTATGCAAACTAACTACCACTGCCTATGTGCGGTGTCCTGAAGATATGTCAGGTAAAATTCAATCATATGGAATATAGTACTAACAGATGATGACTTACCTCTGAATTGATAAAGGTTATCAAGTTGTTGATCGTAGTGTTATCCATTTCGAAGCATGTATGACGTCATATAAGTGAACGAAGTGCTGAATCGAGGACGACGGCAAAACCAGGGTGAACGCGTCCTCGATTCGGCTAGTCGACGAGGGAGACAACTTGACGCATGCGCAGAGCTTCAAAATGTGGATCTATCGTATCAGTAGACTATGTCGACGTGCAAATCGAAAGCTCGCTAATGACGAGTTTTCTAACCTCTGCTGAGGTCTTATCTTTATAGAGACAAGCAATCTCAACTGCAATTTCAATATGATCAACCGTGTTTCAATCATTATCTGTAAATATTAGCTCAACGATAAATTTCTTATCATTTTGTGAGCTTTACGGAGTTCCCTCTATACTTAAGAGAATATCGGGATAGATCGACTCTAATCAGGCATCAATAAAATATTATAATGCAAATCAGGGTTGTCAATACAGATACAAAGAAAACCTCCCTCCCAGCAGTAAATGTAACATTTCCCTGCTCCCACAATGCCCTTTTATTATATTGTATAAAGGCATACACGTACAATGCAGCTATGAACATGATGTACAGAGAGAAGAGAAAGAAAAATGAGGAATGACATGGTTGGAGTAATATCCAGTGAGAGAGGGATAGAGAGAGAGAGGGGGGGAGGGGTTATTAGACAAACAAGATGAGGAAGAGAGAGAGAGAGAGAGAGAGAGAAAGAGAGAGGGATGGGAGGGAGGGGGCAATTAGACGAGGAATGGAAGGAAGAGAGGGAAAGGGGGGATGGACGATTAGACGAGGAATAGAGGAGGGAGAGAGAGAGAGAGAAAGAGAGAGAGAGAGAGAAAGGGGGAGAAATGGGAAGTGAGAAACATGAGGCGATTATCATAATGTTTGTCAGTGCATGGTTTGAAATCTTAAAGGTTTATCGTTTTTAAAACTTTTTTTTTCTTGCTACTAAAGACAACCCATTCTTTACATATAGTAAAGAAAGCCGATTAGAAACCATTGAGACATTTGAAGGAAACTGGTGAATCTATCACAGAACAATAAAAATTCCTTAGCAGATTGGTGTCATTGTGAATGTTTTTCTCCCTTTTTTTTCGTCCTTTGTAAATGCCAGACGGCACTTCTGTCTACAACTGAATTCGTTCCTTGAGTCGACTGTAATAGTTTTCAAAATAAGACTTCTCATAACCCTATTTCTCACGTTTTTTTGTTTTTTTTTAATTAATTTTTAAAAATCTGTTTTCTTTCCAGCTCCTGGGCCCCTCTCCTTTTGTATTATCCATCCCCGTATACATCGGGTTCTCTCTGTGTGTTCACAGTATTATCTACGGCCTGGAAAAAAAGAGGGGGGGGGGGGGGAGAGGAAAGAAAAAAAAAGGGGGGAGATAAAGGAAGAAGAAGGGGAGAAAAGAATTAAAAAAAAAAAAAACCTTACATATTGAACTTTTGGTCACTCGACATAAAAAATGAACTTTGAATCTCTGAACCTTATTTTTACGAATCAAAAACAAATTCGGGTGTGCTTTTATGTGGCTTTTTTCTTGTTAAGCTGTCCGGTTAGGGAATTATAATTATGCATGATAGGGGAAACATAAAGAGGAAGATATAAAAGAGAAAGAGAAAGAGAGAGAGAGAGAGAGAAAGAGGAAATGGTTCGAGCCAAAGAGACACACAAAAAATAAAAATGCATATAGACAGACAGAGAAAAGAGCATTGATCTGAAAAAAGACACACATAGCAAAAGGGAGAGAGAGAGAGAGTCTAGTCTACGAACAGAGGAGGCAACTTGATACTGCACTGACCCGTTGTAAAACCTGGCACATAATTTGCCCACATCCTTTTCAAGAACTTTATTGTGGTAATAATTGGAAAGTTTGTATGCTTTGTTCACTTTTTTTTTTTTTTTTTTTTTTTTTTAAGCGACCCATACACAGGCCTGGGATTCATCATTCTCTTTGTTATTGATATAATTTCTGATGCTATTGACGTAAAACACCCCCGGCATTATACGCATATATTATTCTGCAACCATTATTCAGTCCATTTTCAAGGTCTCGAGTCGAACGGACAAAAAGTGTGCTCATTCATTAATTTGGGTAAGTGTTGTTTTCTCCAATAAATCCTTTCTAGATCTACATGGCACTTTGGTTGTTCCTTTGGTTTTCTCTTGGAATTTAGAACTCTTTTTAAAGGAACCCCTTTTTGTTATCTGGATCATGTCATTATTTCTGAACGAAATGATGCGTGGGTTCACTCAATGTTCAGCAGCCAAATGCTATCCATTAATTTTTAGAGCTTGAACGTGATATTTCAAATCTATAATTTACAGTCGCATAATACGATCGAGCACAGCATATTTTGCTTTCTTTTGTTTTGATTTTGATTTCGTTTGTTTGTTATGTTTTTGTTTTTGTTTTTGTTTTGGATGGAGTAGTTAAATTTGCGTAATCGCTAGTAGGTATGAGTAGTAAATAAACAATTTTCAAAATTCACTACAGCCAGTCATCATGGTAATGTATATTATGCCAGTTTTACTGATAATGTGTAGGCTATATGCAAAAAATGGGCTAGAAGCAAAAAGGAAAAAAATGAATTAACCGATTCTATCTACTCTCTCAAATATACAAGAGTTGAAATCCACAAAATTAGTAGAACCCACTCTCAGAAGAGCGATTCGACCACTACATTTGAGTGGATTTTAACTCCCAAAAGGAAGTGATCCCTATAAAAAGACTGATTCCTGGAAAGAGTGGATATCCGCACCTCTGCATCAAGAGTGTATATATATAAAACAGTGTTGGGTACCTCAAGATCGATCTTGATCTCAAGACCAGTCTCGAGATCGGCATCAGTAACCTCGATCTTGTTCTTGATCTCGAAGGTGTTGGTCTTGATCTTGATCTTGATCTCGGAGCTTCTGTTCTCTGAATTTTCGCTCGAGATCGCTCGAGATCAACATTGTTATTACGTAAATTATCAAACGAATCGTTCACCAATCGGCGAAAACACGACTCAGTGTTGGGTACCTCGAGATAGATCTTGATCTCGACACCAGTCTCGAGATCGGCATCAGTAACCTCGATCTTGATCTTGTTCTCGGACATATCTGATCTTGATCTCAGATGTTCTGATCTCGATCTTGAGCTGCGGATCTTGATCTTGATCTCGGAGACTCGGACCCTCTGGTCTTGGACCCAACACTGGTATAAAATTACAGGCTTGAACTGTGCTGTCATTGTCATTTATTCAGTAAATAGTAATTGTCCTATACATAATTATAATGCGTATGTACTAGGGTCATGACACCTACAGCCATCTTCGTTCACGTCATACATCAGTTTCTCTCGCACTCTTTCGCCTAATGACAGAAAGGAAGTGCATGCTGTGATGCGAGTTCTGTGCTCATATTTCATGTTCCACAAATGTACCAGCTGTGCAATTGCTAAAGGCGAAACAAAAGAGGTCAGCCGATATATATATATATATATATATATATATATATATATATATATATATATATATATATATATATATATATATATATATATATTTCTAAATTTTTTTCCCGTATCACTTTATTGTCAATCTTCAATAAAGGAACATAGTATAAACATAGTAAGAGTTGCACATTCACAAACATAACAGTAAGAGTAGTCCAGGTCCTAGCATATTACTGCCAAGGCAGGACATACAATACAAAACATACAAAAGAATACAAGTCATAAAATGTCATAAAACATGCTTGGCAAAATAGATTTTATAATTTGTATGTATTCAGGTCTATCAGTTTAAGTTTTATATTAAAAGAAATATTAAAATTTAAGTATAATTTCAGTTACTCAATAGTATATCCGCTTGCTTGTTACGAGGGTTTTTTTTTTTTTTTTTTTTATAGACTTTCATTTTACGTCCTCGCGAAGTGCCCGG
Source organism: Heliocidaris tuberculata (assembly GCA_025618425.1). Lineage (NCBI taxonomy): Eukaryota > Metazoa > Echinodermata > Echinoidea > Camarodonta > Echinometridae > Heliocidaris > Heliocidaris tuberculata. The sequence goes on from CM046836.1 coordinate 23,078,910, forward strand.
ACATGTACGATGTATATAATTATATACACACAGTATATATATATATATATATATATAAAGAGAGAGAGAGAGAGAATGTTTTCCCTAGGGGTCCACCAACAGAGAAACATATTAAAAATAAAAATGCATTTGAAAAATCAAAATCATACATAAATTACATGTATAAATAAATAATTGTGCGTAAGGAAACTAAAACTAAATGAGATTTATAAAAAAGGAAGAGTAAAACAAAGCTAAAAAACGAAAGACATTTATGCTAAAATCAGGGAAAATGTAACTACATGTAGTTACATTTCCATGCTAATATGACACGGTTGATGTTTTCCACTGCCGTGTCTGACGAATCATGAAGTAGGCCTACCTTTTATTCAACTCTGTTCAATATTTACATTATAATTCATTATAATACTTATGTGATGTACCTGTCGATGTGTTATGGAAACATAGTAACTCCACTGTTACAAGAAGTGTGCAAACAATGTCGTCTGGAAAACTGTAGGTGACCTTTCATAATGTATTCAGATTGTCCACCCACAGTCATACATGTCCATGTACCTATATATGAACATGAAACAGCGTGAGAAATTATAAAGTCTTGTACAATATACATGTACCTATCTGAATTAGCAATACGACACGTTTCGTTATATTTGCTCAGTTTTACTGCACATTCTGCATCTAGGCTGGGTGAAAAATGATGTAAACGCATTGACTAAGTCTTTTTTGTTTTGTTTTGTTTTGTTTTTTGTTTTTGTTGTTGTTGTTGTTATTTTTGCCAAGTCGTAAGAGGATTTGAAGTATTGTATTTTTAGGATTTGTCTTGATCGAAAAGAAGAGCCGGATTCCCTTATTCCGTTCTCACAATTGTTACTACTGGGTGGTTTTGCACTCGTGACATCACTGATATACAAATTAAGTGTGATTTTCTAAAGTGGTAGTAGGGCAGTGCGTTGTGCATTACGCAAATGATGATAATCATAACCATGGACCTACATTTCTTGATTCTTGAATGTATTGCAAACAAGAAGCTTTGTTGACGGTTGTCCACGGTGGAGTAATGGATAGATTTGTGCGTGTGTATCAGTTTCTAACTGATTCCATAGTCTTAGATAATGTGTGGCAAGCTGGCTGAATAATTATGTGAGGCATAATTCAGAGTCTGCAAAACGAGACTAACTCATAAATGCTGTCAGCTCGCACGGTACGGCCGGTTTCATGAGTCAGAAAAAGCCGGTACGTGGAGCATGTCTACCTGCACGCATTGGTAACTTGCTTGGGTAAGGGAGTAGACAGACCGTGATTCCCGTTCAAGTTCGGGGAGCTGCAGGCCTGGGATCTCTGACACATCTCATGATTATAGGACTTGTCTAATTTTCTGAATATCTCCTGTGGATCGTACTTCAGGACACTCAAAAATGGCCTCCCGTGGTGAGTTGATATCTGAATAACACTCATTTCCATTCCTGTAGGAAGTATTAATGTTTTATGTGAAGGTGGGCCCTCAGGGCGTCAGTGCAGTGAGAGCAAATATTGCCAGTGTGCCGGTTAAAAAAATACATATATTTATTTCTTATTATTTGCACACGTGCTTGTAACAAGTTGAGTGGGCGTAAAATTGTGTGTACCCAATATAACCGATTTTTGTCTTACATCTTGAGGTACAAATACCTCCTTGGTTTGACGAACGTTTTATTCTTCCCGTTCATGATTTGTCGTGATTGTGGGGTTACGTAATTTATACTTGAAATGCATGTGGCAGAATTTGAATGAATATGAGTAACGGGACTTGAGCAAAATGAATCAGGGGATCATGGATGAGGCCGATCGATCAAAGCACTTCTAATTCTTTGAGCTCTGTTTGAATTGAGTTGAATGGATTGCTTCAAAAGCTGGTGCATGGTTCTGTAATGCACATGTATTCCTATAATTTATCATGATGTATTCACATTTGTCTTTGATATTTTTTTGATATACATGTACATGTATGAAGATATATTTTTGTTGCATAAGCATATATCACCGGCATGGGGAGGAAGGGGGTGGGGTCGGCTTTATTTACAACTAAAAAAAAAAAAATCATAAGATATGGCCTTTCGATTAAGAGAGAGAGAAAAATAAAATTCTTCCGTTTCTAAAAAATTAGATCGTGTAAGAAAGTTGTTTGAAATGTGCTGAGAATGTGTTTTCCAACTTTACTCCCCCTTTTTTTCTCTCTTCGTAAAATAGAAATTATAAAATTGTCATAATAGCTCTCAGGACGAATCAATTATATCCGTAGAATAGTCCATAGCTGCCTTTTATGATGGTGGAGTGAATACATTACTCAACCTGCCCGCTGTATTTGCTTTATTCATGCATAGCTGGCATACATCGTACGATGCACCTAGTCTTTAAAACGAACTTCTTTAGTAAATTTTCTGCTTGGATGACATTTCATGAAGTCCCTGCATGTTCTAAGACTAAATCTAAGTCCTGTACGACTGTTATAAATTTGAGGATACCCGAGTATCTAGTTTCGATTCTGTTTCTGTTTGCCTTCATTTGTGTGGTACTTGTACATACATGTAAGTGAGTCTCAATTGTTGTTATTGACTACGTTTGGAATGTGAATTCGTGTTATCGGTATTATTACTATTAATGATGAAGAAGTCACAGCTGGTAGCAAAGTACAGAAAAACAAAGCAATTTGAAATAAATCATCAAAAAGATAAATACATGTGCTATACTTTTTAGAACATGCTACTGTGATTGCTTTTGTATGCACTGAATTATGGGGTTATGAGGTTATTGAAGGCTAGGCTTAAAGACTAGCGAGCACGAGCCCACGAGCCGACCAGCCGACGACCCTGGAACGCCCGATGAGTGCACAGCTGATCGCAGCGCTGATCAGCTGGGACAGAGAAAGTGGGCTAGTCTAAACACCTAGGCATGAATTACGTATGGAAAAGGAACAGAAATTACAATGTCACACAAGGTCACGGATAAAATGGTTCGTTTACAGTCCTTTAAAGTCTTCGAATTCGGATTAGATTCTCCCACAGCCCACTTGAATCTCTGAAAGGTTCAGCACTGTCGGTCGGATCGGATCAATGGGGTTTCTCCCCCGGCCCCCAGCACATACACTGTAAGCTGCTTAAAAGAGAATAAGATAGTTTCTGTTTCGATATTCATGAAAAACGTGTACTTGAAAATGTATACATGCCCATGGAAAAAGAAATGCAAGCGAATCGACCACAATCCTTATTTTCATTGCATGTCAAAAAAAGTAATATGGGGAGAAAATAACGTGGGGGCAAATGTGACTAAATGGGGGATAGTCGTGGGCAGGGGCAGATCGTCCGGTGTACGTTACATCCGCCCTCTCTCTTTTCCCTCTTCCATCCCTCTTCTCTCGATTATTCTGTGATACTATACTATTGGAGGGGGCGCATTCTCTGGGCCACTCCGTTAGCTACGCCAACTCGACCAGAATATGTTTTTGACCATTCCTCAAGACCACCTCCCGAGGTGGTCTTCTGCACCGCTCCAGAAGAACGCGGCTCCCCCCCCCCCCCCCCCTGGACCACTTTTGCGTACACACTCACCTTAGAACCGTTCTTGAGGAACGGGTCTTACATGAGCTCTAAGTATATCATCCATATCAAGGGCGATCTCAGACTGAATTGTAAACAGACCAGTGAATACCGCAGTTTCAATGATTGAAGAAACATGAAATAATGATATCAATCATGGACCAGTTTTATTTATAAACACTCTTTACACATTGATATTTTCGTGGCCTTGTTGAGTACATGGTATTAGCAGGGAACACTTCCCTGGTATTAGGTTGGTAGTATAGCTCAGGCTTTTTTTTTTGGGGGGGGGGGGAGGGTGGGGAGGTGGGCAATAATAAACTCCTTTTCTCATTCGCTGAAAACCTGAGAGCTGTGTACATTGTAGGAATATACCAAGATTTATTTTGAATGAAGTGGTAAGAATTGTCTCCCGTTTGACAGCTCACTGTTTGTCATTGAGAGCTGTACAAACAGCATTGGTCCTCGAATCACAAAGAAAGATAAGGATTTCCTATAATAGCCGATTCTTAATTCCTAACATACACAACCGTATCTCCAACCTTGCAAATATCGTCCCCTGTATTCCAGTTGTTCTAGGACGTCAACATAGGCTAAATCCGTAATAAAAAAGATGGTTGAGTTCTGGTAAAGTTGACACACAATTCGTAAACATTTTTTTTTTTTAAATTCCCATGCATGTGGAAGAATGTCATTTTGATGTCCCATTAATTAAAAACGATGCAAAGTTATCAACATTTACTGCATAATCAGCCATTCAGAATAAATTCTAGATCGTGACTTTGCATGACCAATTAGATTTGAAATGAGGCATTATCAATCTCTACCACATCAACTTGATAGAAATAGAGGAAGCTAATAGTCTGGGAGCCTGTCCCGAAATAGTCACCCCATTTTACATATGAGATTTGATCCTTTAGAGTTATACTTAGACCAAATGTTATGTCATTCACAAAACGCTTGTCAGGTCGAATGAAGCCGCCGGGTTTGGCCCCCAGAGCCCCCCCCCCCCCCAAAGGGCCCCTAAGACGGGTCTATTTCAACCCATCTAACATATGCGCCAAACTTTATCAGTTTCACAATTTTCACAATTTAATAAATTATTACTGAAATTATCATTTGACACCAAATTTCATCCCAAGAAAATTACAGTTCTCAAGATTGTACTATGTAAATTTCACCTGAATTGAATGAGACACTTTTGAGTAATGTTAAGGTTGAAATGCCCCCCAAATGGGTTTTCTCTACATCCAGAGCATTTTAGGCAGCAAAGCTCGGTTTAGGGGCACTTTGGTGTTTGTTTGTTTGTTTGTTTGTTGTTTTTTTTTCAGGGGCGTGTTACACCTCCTTCCCGATGAAAATTGTTGTCAGTTTTTATATGTTTGTAATGTACACCCATAACTCGTCCTTCTGACAAAATTTGGTCCATGGGCTTTAAGGGGAAAATTTTGCCTCAATTTTTAGGGGCGTTCTGTCAAAGTGTGGTGCATATGTTAGATGGGTTGAAATCGACCCGACTTAGGGGCCCTTTGGGGGGCTCTGGGGGCCAAACCCGGCGGCTTCGTTTGAGCTGACAAGCTTTTTGTGAATGACATGGATGGTCTAAGTAACTTTAAGGGGTCAAATCTCATATGTAAAATGGGGTGACTATTTCGGGACAGGCTCCTGGCCTATAAACTATCTTCTCAGCGAAGACCAAGTACATGTTGTGCTAAGTGGGAATTTCCTGCGTCAAAATTCCTCCGCGGTCTTATTCATTGTGAAAAAACAAAGTCAGGAAATGAAATGTTATTGCTTCAATATGCAAATGGTGTTTGTGGAAACGTCTTCTTGTTGTAATTTAACCGTTTCCATCTCAAAACAATGACTCTAAAGGGAATTTCTGTGGACAGAGAAAGGGATAATTATAGATGATGTCGTTTGATTTCAATGGGAGGAGGGCTGGTTGTTTAGTATTTCCGTTGTGTAATGGTCTATAGACTTTGTTCTAGTTTTTGATGAACCTGAGAGCTCTACCACATGTACATCACATGTATATGTATATGTACCCGAGTGTCAATGGTTTCCTTAAATAAGATGGTTCAATGCAAAGTTTTCTTGGCCATTATTTGCGTTTGGGCTCAACAAGCTCACATTTGGTTGTTGGAATGAGCTTGCAGAAGAATGATAATAATGTGCTGACTCGATTTTATTTCATCCGTCTTCTTTATGTAAAACTTTTTTGCAGATCTATTTTATGATATCATGGAGGACGACGAGGCAAGGGGGGGGGGGGGTCACACTGCTTACCCAAATAATGCCCTGAATTCATCCAGTAGGTTGTCCCTTCAAAAATGGCAGATAAAAGGTCCTTTACAAGAGTACGGGTGCAAACATAGCCCTTCAAAGGGGTCCACAGGGGCGTATATTATGCTTGTGTGAAAATATTCCTTCGATCCTGCAGCTCGGTTTGAACATTCATTTTAGTATTTAAATTTTATTTTATCTTTATTTATTTATTTATTTATTTATTTATTTTCATTTTTATGTTTATTTTTTTGATAGGAGGGATAATAGGGAACGTGATATCGAAGGCAAACCTATACAGAAAAGGGAAAGGAGAGAGAGGGGAGAGAGAGGGAGAGAGAGAGAGAGAGAGGGAGAGAGAGAGGAGGGGGGGGGGGAGAGGCGGCAAGGGATCATTGAAAGGTCACTCTGAGGTCAATCTAATGAGGTTCCAAGGGAGCAATCTGAACTTGTGATCTCTTCATCGACTCCACTTTCTAGTTTTTTCTACGAAGGTTTTCTTTCCTAAGTTTAAATAAAGATTGTCTTTCCTCTGCCATAGTGTCAACAATTCCATGAGTTCTCATAAAGAAGTAACTCTATATATGCTCCCAGCGTCCCATGCACAAAATCAAAGTTAATCAAAGATTCTTTATCCTACATTTTCTATTGTCTGGACGTATTGATTACTGCATTGTGTATACAAGACTTTAACCTTTCCTTTTCGATTTTTCAATGCACCTAATACAGGCCTACCCATTGAGAGTTATTGATTGATTGATTTCTGTCTGTATTAAGCATTGTTTTTTTGTTTTTTTTGGGGGGTTTAATATATGATTTTGTGTATTATTAGATCATCAGAATCATAATTTTACTGGCAATTGTTACAGTAATTGAAAGAACAAAAACATCGAATAAAAACAAAACGCTAACCAATCAAAAAAGAAAAAATAAGAAAAAAGCAATGCCCTTTTTTGAGGGGGAGGGGTTGGTGTTGACGTCTGAGCAGCCGACTTTGCTGAAAATTCATTACACCAAACGTCCTTTAGCTCATTACTACTGACTCTCTTAATTTCTGAGACTTAGACGGGTGCCAAAACGAGTCCGAAGGATTTGGACTTTTCATTCTTCTAAATAATTTTCTTGCTTCATTTCTTCCCAGAGAATTAGTGTTATTCCACGGTTTCCACCCCACCCCCACCCCAATTTTAAGAATCAGTGCGAGACCCTATTCGCTGTTTGGTTTGCTTTTGATAGTGGTTTGTGGACCTCTGCGTACAATTTGCCAATTTTGACACCCCCCCCCCCCGAATTTTATGTCAACCTATTTTCTGTAGTATTTTGCTACAGTTTGCTTTACTAGTACTTATTTTGATATGCATTTCATATTGAATAAAAGCCTAGCAGCATAGTTGATTTGTATGCCATTAGAATGCGGGAAAGTTAAATTAGATATTATTACCTCAGAATTACATGTACACTGTATACATGTAATTGTCTAAACTTTTGGTGATAGGGTTGCTGAGATTCGGGAGAACGAAGAGAGAGAGAGAGAGGGGGGCGGATGAGAGAGAGGAGAGAGAGAGAGAGAGAGAGAGAGAGAGAGAGAGAGAGAGAGAGATGTGTGTGAACCAGACTAAGGAGATACTAGGCAAGTACCTCTTTGACCAGACTTTAGATCGAATATAATAACCATAATGATATTTGCATTTCAATTAATCTGCATGGCTACAGCAGAACGAGTAAAACCTTCACCTTTTATTTGTTCTGCTCTTGGCGAATTGTGAAAATTAATGTAGCTTTGAAAGCCATTGAAAACCAGTTAAAGTGCTCGAGTAATATGATTAATATACTGTAGTAGTCTTGACATCTAGTCCTGCATCAGGAAAAAAATATATCTTCGAATCCAGTGAAAATTACTCTTGATGTTGAAAATTATGAAGCTATATGTATAAACAAATAATCTTGATGATAGGTGCCTATGATGATAGCCGAAGATTAGGTAAGCAATAGCAACAGCATGGATTTGATCAAGGAGCTTCAATCTCCTTGGTTTTATCGGGACTACATGTAAGTACTACGCTACTTTAAACATCTAGTGACTTTCGTCATCCTTACAAACAAGGAGAAAGAAAGTGAATTTTCACTCTTATTTTTACCCCCTCCCCCGCCCTCCGCCCCCTCCCCCGGAGTCACATTAGTGATCACTTGTTTATGAGCGATATCGAGTGAATATCGAGTGCTTGCTGAAGAGAAAAGAGTGAATTTTCACTCTATTTTTGTTTTGTTTTCACTCCTCCTTGGAGGGACGTCGGTGATCACCGTATACATAAGGAGTAGATTACTACAGATTTAGACTGTCCCCTGAACTATTGCTGTCAGTACTCCATTCCATTTTGTCACCCGGTCGCATAATGTTTTTAATTCCCAGTTCAGTGGGTTTTCTTCTTTTTAATTACTCATTTTCTTTCCTTCTCTCCATGTAGGTATAACAATGACGGAGCCGACTTCGTACTCGCGGCCGACCACTCGGTCGCAGTCCAAACGCCTATCGGATGAGACTACGAAGCCCACAACCAATGGAACATCAGTAGAGAGGAAGGCCGGGCAGTGGGGACGCGCCTGGTAATTAAATCGCTAATTATGAAGTCAAGTAGATACTGTGAATGTGTTCTCAGCTGAGAGGAAGACAGGGAAGTGTGGACGAGCCTATCTTTTAAAAAGCTTATTATGAAGTCCATTAGACCAATGTATGCTAATGTTCTAATGTTCTAATCTAATGTGCCCTTTACAAAATATTCAAAATGAGTTTGTGTGTGTGTGTGGGGGGGGGGGGGGGGGTTGAGGTTGGGCTTGTTAGTCCGATTGGCAGAAATGCTCCATATTCTTCACCTGTAAATTGTTCCTGTTTCATTATTCATACATTTTGGTGATAATCCCAAAACTGTAAATTGAAATCAGTGAATTGATTTCTGTTGGATTTGTGATAACCGCGGGTGTCATCCTATTCTTTTCCTACCACCCCTCGTCCCCTCCCCCTCCCCTCCTCCTCCCTGTCATTGTGGTCATCGTCCCCCCCCCCCCCCCCTCCTCCCCCCTCCTCTTCTCTGCTCTGCTCTCCTCACCCACCCCACAGGGAGGTCGATGTATTCACCACAGTGGGCGTGCTCGCTCTTCTCACCCTCATCCCGCTGGTGGTGTTCTACGTCCACGTGGCCTGTACCCACTACCAGTGTTCCCTCACCACCCCACCCCTTGAGATGCAGAAGGGTTCCCTCACTCTCGGGATGCTGTGGGAACAGGTCCCGCCCATCACGTGGGATGGCGCCACCATGATGGCTATCTGGATGACTGCTCAGGTAAGACTTAAACAAAAATTAAAAAATCAAATGATTCATTCCAATGCCGATTAACTAAAAAATGAGAATGAGCTCCGGCGACAGTTGCTGCGGGCTTTATTTCATCAAAGGTATAGAGTTTTGGTTGCAGTTGGGTTTTAGGGACTACAGCCCACGAGACCGACGTTATGCCAGACCGACATTGCCGGCCTCATGGGCTTTCGGTCTCGTGGGCTGTTAAGTTTAGTGCAATGTCCAGGGTTTGCGGGCGGATTTAGGGCTACGGTCAGGTATATTTTTTTGTCCAGGTTTAAAGTTAAAATTTGGTTAAAGGTAACAGATAGTTTTGGGGAGCCCTCAAAAACTTTTCGCCAGATTTCTTTGATTTTACTTAATAAATATCAGGGTACTAACATAACTAAGATGCTGTGAAGTTTTTGCCTCCTCAAGTGAAATATTTATTGAATGAGAGGTGAAAAGTAATAAAAATCCCTGGCCCCCAAAAGAGGGGATGTAAATTCAAACAACGGCCACACACACTACTCACATGAGGATTTCTGTGTGTATAGAATACGCTACACCCAGTGCGAAGCGCTGGGTTTATTGTGCGGGGAACCGTCGGGTGGATAAGGTATTAGCGTGAGGCAGTGAAAAGCCGTTTTCAAGCGTTTCTAACAGATATTTACACTAAAATTTGCTCGAAATCGAGAATTGAATGTTAAATAATCTTGTACATGTGTCTTATGATAAAAGGAGAATAGTATGTGACTATGTTAAGTTTCTTGCCAGTATGATATTTGCTACCGAGACTATTTATGAGCTTTAATGTTGGGTATTGAATGTGGAGCAATCGTTTCCGAGCATTGCACATTATCGTTTGATAATTTGATAATTTGATTCAGTCTGATGCACATGAAGTCGTGGAAATTTGTTTTCCACCAGCATTATAGAAAGAAACATGACAATAGTACAGTAAGACAACATAACGTACACGTACAACATAACATACATGTACAGAGATGCAAAGATACACACGTGTTTTGTCAAATCTATACAAGAGCAAATGGTTTGTATGAGGATCATAAGTTAGCATATAAAATCGAGCAAAAACAACGAGGGTTGAGGGGGGGGGGGGGGTGTCCATAATAAACCGAGATGAAACAATTTTTTTTGTTTGCTATGTAAGTCAATTCATGTTCATGAAGTATTCTTTCTCCAGTTTAAAGTGACGGAAAATGAAGGCTGTGTCTTTCCCTAAGACGTTTCTTGTAAGTTCGTACTGAAACCATTTGATGGATTGAAGCACTGCAGTACAATTACACAAGTACTGACATTCTAAACTAATTTGATTTATATATCTGTTGTGTTAAATCGATTTCCGTAATGGGAGCACGACCAATCGTTTAGTATGCTAACGCCTAGTATTTCCTGGTTATGGTGGCAAATACATGTAGTATTTAAGCTCGTTATAATTGAAGGATTGAATTGAATTTTAATGAATTGAAGACCCTCAACCCTCAATGCCCGAACAGTAATATTGCTATTTTCATTCATTATGACCCTTGTTTTAACTATGAGAAGAAAATTGCACAGTTACATGTATAAATATTAATAATGTAAATGAAATCTTGTCGGTCATCAATACCTGAATGTACTGTATGTCAGAAGATAATTCTTTGCACAATTATAAATGAAAGTACTGCATGTCAGAAGATAATTATTTGCACAATTATAAATGAAATAATTAAAGAGAAAATTTGTCGGCCATTGACACAACTGTCAAATTCTGTCACAATCGTTTGTCGGCGAGACGAGATAACGGATGCACGTGAACATCGCACCATATTACATGTAGATGGGAATAACACAATGAGGGGAAGAAAGGCTCAACTCCTTCAAAACCTTTTTTTATAGTTATTAAGAACTATATTGTGTTATGTTTATTAGACAGAATGTTTCATCCTCGTGTATTCAAGATTGTACGTTTATTTGTTACTTACTAGTTCCCTGAAAAAAGAACCCATTCTGTCTCTTATACTTATTTCAGACTTATCTCAGAATACTATTTTTTCGTATATCTAACATCTCAAACACTGTTTTGATGGAGTTCGGTCCTTCAGTCACCCTAATATTCGATTGATGTTTACTTTGTCTATCAGCTACCTGACTAGCTTGTTTTGATCGGTAACTTCGGTAATTTTAAAGGAGTGATAATCGACATTCTGCTTAAAGACGTCTGTCTTATCGATTGTCTGCAAATATTGAATTCGTTGTCATTGGCGTATCAGAAATAGGGCGGAGTACGGGGTAACCCCCCCCCCCCCAAAAAAAAAAAAAAAGAAAAGAAAAGAGAAGAAAAGAAGAAGAAATAAAAGGGATAAAGAAAGAAAACGTACGATATAAAACGTTTCAATGTGCCTCATGTTGGGGGAAAATGGCTCGAAATTTCTTGAATATTTTTAAAGCCTTCATGGAGAGCATGCCCCAGGCCACCCCCCCCCCGCCCCTATGTTTATCAATTTCTGGATTTGCCATTGCGTTGTCATCACTGCCAAAACCGAATCTGAATCTGTATATCTTGAATTCATCGACTTGTTTATCACTAAAATGGACATGCATTCTGTCGGTGATCAAAAAGTTCATCCTCTGTCTGAATGGACCCAAACTTTTCCATACATCAGTAGCCTGGATTGTAGGCGGTTTGTTAGTTTTCTCGTTCGCTCAGAAGCCACATACGTGCAGTAGTGACTGTCATTTTTCTCTTTCGCTTTTGGGGGGAGAGGAGAGTAAATTTTACAAGTTACATGTAGCTGATGGAACGAAGTGAAATGATATTAGAAGCCGCCCTCAAATAAAACCAACAAACAAAACGAAAAATCTAGAGAGGAAGGAAAAAAAAAAAAAGTTCTACCTGAAAGTCACCTACATTACAGTCGTTAAGGTGAACACATTGTTTGCAACGCCGGTATGAGGGTGATTAAATAATAAGGATTGTACATTCGAAGGGAGACAGAGAAAGAGGAAAACAGGAAAAGAGGGGGGGGGGGGAGAGAAAAGAAAGAGGGACATTCGGGGAGGACAAAGAGAGAGAGAGAGAGAGAGAGAGAGAGAGAGAGAGAGAGAGAGAGAGAGAGATGGGGGGGGGGGTAGGTGGGGGAGAATAATGGAGTTTATTATGAAGGGGGTGGTTCTTTTGTTGAAATCATGGTCCCCTGTAGTGACTTTGTGGGGAGTTCAAATCATCATTCTAAAGGGTAACCTCAGCTATCTAGGACATCTTAACCCAAGGAAAAAGTACAACAAGAATTTTTTTTTCTTCTTTTTTTCACGTGTATTTGAAAAGGATTAGCTTGGGTGAGAAATCGGCGTGGAAAGCGTTGGCGTCTTATAATATAGATTTCGGGTTCATCGAGGCATTGGATTAGGGTGAAAGCAAAGGGGCTTATAAAGGGTGTAAGCAAAAATGGTTCTGTACAGTGTGTCCCAGAAAATAAAAAAGAATAAGAAACCCTAAAACAAATTAAAGCTTACTGTGTATACTTCTGAAAAATACGTTTCTTGGATGCACTGTATATTTTGTCATACATACCATACCACCACATGAAGAGCCAGTGTATCTTCTACGTTTCACGTCAATCTCGGAGGGGGGGAGGGGGTGGGGGGGGGGGGGGGGCTAAACTTGATACACTAATAGGTCTATCCATAATGAAGGGCATCATAGACAATAACTTCAACCTTACTCTGTGAAGTTTCATGCATATATATCTATGTCAACAATGCGTTTGTCCACACTCATATTATGTATATATTTTATGTATGTATGTGTATATATATGTATATATATATATATATATGTATATGTGTATATGTATATATATATATACCCCAAATATTGCTGATTCATTTTATATACATTGACGCTATACCATGACAATCGGTGCTATCAGTTTTTTAACCCCCCCCCCTTTTCTCTCTCTCTTCTCTCTCTTTCCTCCTTATTTCTACCACTTCCCTTAATCTTGCATTACTATAATCTCTTCCTTTTTTGACTTTCCCTTTCTCTTGTCTCTTATCTATTTCCTTTTTTTTTCTCTCTTTAGCTTTCATTTTCTCTTTCCCTCTTCAGACTTTTTAAATCTTTCTTTCTCTTTCTTACTCTTCTCTTTCTCCTTCTCTCCCACCCTCCTTCTTTTCTCTCTCTTTCCCTCTCTTCTGTTGTCGCTTTTGGGGTTTTTTTTCACTGTGGGGTGCATTTACAACAATGATCCTTTATGCATCGTTATTGAAACTTATTTTCGTCATATCTACAAAAATCTCACATTTGCCGAAATTGTCACCAGACGATGATACTGTTGCTGATGTGATTTAAACATTTTGTTATTGTGTTTTATTTTTATGCTATATGGAGAATATGGTGTATGTATGAATTATGTCAATAATGCGTTTGTCTATGTTCATATATACACCAGGAACCCTTTTCCATATATACGTTACCATGACAATGAGTGCAATCATTTTTTAATTCCCCTACTTCTCTCTTTTTCCTTCACCTTTTTCATTTCCTCACATCTGCTCCGGCCATTAACTTTTATCTCTCCTACTACCCTCTCTTCTCTTTTCTTCTTCCTCTTTTTTCCTTTCTTTCCTCCTTTCTTTCTCTCGCTGTCTCTTGCTGACATTTTCCCCCTTTTCTCTCTCACTCTCTCTCTCTCTTTGGCCTCCCCTGTCCCTCTGCCTCTCTCTGGCTCTCTTTTCTTTTTTTGTCCCTCTTTTGCTCTCCTTTGTTTTTTCTCTCTCTCTCTTCCTTTCTCTATTGTCCGCATTCTTTCTCTTTTTCTTTTCTTCTTTACTACTCTTCAGATTCTCCTTCTCCCAGTGGGGTGAATTTATAAATGATTCTTTATACATTGTTGAATTTTGCTATTGTCATGTTTACAAAGTTGTGTATGTATATTCTATCTTATTTATCATATTATGTGCCTATTATATGATTAATGTTGAGTTATATTTTGTAAAAAAATCTGCAATTCGGCCCACAAGCCGCGAATGATTTTTGATCTATAAACCATTTTAAATAAATAAATAAATAAATATGCGTATGTCAATAAGACTAAACCAGACTTTACTTTGCAATTTCCGGGATAAGCATTTGTAGAACGTCCTGTTTACAACGTTCTGTAGGAGGAGGATTTTGAATGTACCTATCAATGACGTGTTCTGTACCATTTTTGCAGTAGTTATCTCAAAGGGATCATATAGAAAAAACAAAAACAAAAAAGCTTGTTATCACACATGTGCGTTAATTCAACGATTCGTCCATTCCCAAAAATTTCCTGATATTTGGGATATGCCCCGAAAGAGCTGGGGGTCACATTGTCTACTTTCTGTAGAACTTTCACTCTTTTAATTACTCGTTATCCGTCCAAAAAATTAAGAAAGAAGAAAAAAGAAATGAAATATATAACAAATTGCCTTGCCCTTCAAACAGTCAAAAATATAAGCATATCAAGTTGCCAACAAACATGCACAATGTATCACCGATAAACGATGAGTCATGAATATGGACCACTGGTCATTGTTCATCATGATACAAACACGTTTCCAATTATATCCAACTTCATAATGTATGCACTCATTCGAATTAAGACAAACAAGCTCTCATTTGTCCAAAAAAAAAAAAAATTATAAAGTACAATATGGGGGCGGTTAGAACCGCCTACTGTGAAATGTGGACTTATACGTAGAAAATTATTTCTTCTCCATTCCGCAAACTAGAAAGCGATGAAAAAAAAAATTAATAAATGAAAATAAGGATAAATACATACAAAAATATTTGAATAGAAAACAAATAAACGTAAATAATAAACATAAATGAAGAGAAAAGTTTCAAGATTTTTTGGCAAATGAACAGTCAAACAAAGAGTGAGCCAAATATTTGAAATCAATAAAAAATCATTTGAAAGAAATTCACACCTATATGAATCATATGATTGTATTTACCAATTGGAAACATTTTTTTTTTTTTTTTTTTTTTTTTCTGTACAGGTTGTGTTATTCTACCTGCCGGATCTCTTCCGGTACATCATTCCTGGTTACGTCGGTGGTATCCAACTCGGAGCGGTTACTCCATCGGGTATCCGGAACCCATACAACATCAACGGTTTACAGGCGTGGTTCATCTCCAACGCCATCTTCGTCGCCAACGCCCTTTATTTTCGCTGGTTCTCGCCATCCATCGTGTTCGACCACCGAGGCTCGCTCCTCTGGACCGCCAACGCCATCGGCGTGACGGTAGCGACATTCGCCATCGTAAAAGTGAGTACCGGAAAACAATTTTTTGAAATATTAGTTTTAGAACATTCTGCATTAGGAACGAACTTTGTACACAATAAATGCTGCTAATATAGGTCTCATTCTGTCTTTCGTCATCTTTCAATGCTGAACGAAATATGAAATAAAATGCTGTCACTAAGACATTTGAATAATTAGATTGATAAGAATTGGAGGATAAACATAAATGATTTCGCGCCCTTTCTTTTTCAGTGTACACCGAGTACTTACATTTTGTTCCCAATATATTTTGTGAGTGACAAACGAATTGGCGTCTTCTTGAATTGAGTTAAGAAGAAAAAAGTTTGAAATTTACCACTCTCCTTAAAATTACATTCAATTACATGATCCTTACTACCTACAGGCGTACTTCTTCCCTACCCACGCTGCCGATCGTGTCTTTACCGGTAACATCTTCTATGACTACATGATGGGTATCGAGTTCAACCCCCGCATCGGAAAAATGTTCGATTTCAAGGTAAGCCCAATAACATTTATACCAGGATCATTAACGTAGTAATATTTTGAATGTGATGGAGGCATCTTTCCAAGTTCGCCGACAAAGTCATCGAACATTTTCGAAGATCTAAGCGGAAGGGGGGGGGGGGGGGGGAGGCGGGGGACGGGGGACATATCATTACTACTTTTTTTTGGTTTAATGGCACTTTCGCTCTTAAATGTTCCTATAGCGAGCGAGTATATCAATCGTATCAAGTTGATAACGAGGTATAAGCCTTCATGTATTTCTCAATGGCGTGCAGTGCAGTGCTGTATGATGTCTACAGCCTCGTCTGATCTGTCTATGAATCTTAACAACTTTGTTTCTTAATAGCTGGCTGGAACTTCCCCCAAGGTTTTTTCTCTTTCTAAAGTGTTTATCTTGTCAATCCATGTGCAGTTATACAGACAAACCAATAAAGTCACCTGGACTAATATCGATTTCTCGATGGGCCTGGGCCCGTCAGCAGTAGGTACTGTATTCCTCTCCCTCTCTACCTGAGCGTAGACCACATTACTGTACATGTAGTTTGCAAGCAGTATGATCTTTACGGTCACAGTTTATGCACTTTGAGAATGAAAAATATATCTGTACTGTAGTTGATGAAAACACTCTCCAACTAATTTCACCTTCCTCTTTTCAGTATTTCTTCACCGGCAGACCCATTATTGTCGCATGAAGCGTCATCAACTGCTCCATGGCTTGCTAGCTGCACGATTTGTATGGTTGCATTCTACTGTGAGTGATCGTTTACGATATCCACAGTATCTGTAGTTTATGTAAAACATTTACCAACTGATTTCACATTCTTCTTACTGGCATTTCTTCAATGGCCGACCCGGTATAGTCGCATGGACCAAAAGAGCATCAACTTCTCCATGGCTTGCAAGCAGTATGAACTGAATTGTTTCAATATTCTCTCCTTTAGCGACTTAGCGTAGACGTGTTCAGTCTATTTTGTTGACCTAAACATTCACCAAATAATTCCTCTTTCCCCTTCCAGCTTTTCTTTAACGGAAGACCGGGTATCGTCGCGTGGACCATCATCAACTTCTCGATGGCTTGCAAGCAGTACGAGCTCCACGGTTACGTCACCAACTCCATGATCCTGGTCAATTTCCTGGAGGCCATCTATGTGGTAGATTACTTCTGGAACGAGGCGTGGTACCTTCATACCATCGACATGCACCACGACCATTTTGGTTGGTACCTGGCCTGGGGTGACATGGTCTACCTGCCGTTCATGTATACCCTTCAGGTGAATATCAATAGATCATATTGTGTTTTGATTTTTTATTTACATGTAGTCCTTTCAAGTACTTAAAATACAGAATGAATGATATATGCAAGTGTTCGTGCTATGCTGATACAGTAATACACGGACATCAGTATAATCTTGTTATTAATTTATTCATCATCTTATTTTTTAGTAAATGACGATCTTGAGTATTGGGGAATGTGTATTTGTTTGAGTCAAAGATCTGTTCAATTCATAAGTAGGCGAGAGAGTGGCTGTGAATCTGTTTTCCGCAGACATAGGTCTTTTTTTTTAAACCAAAAAACGGGGCTATGATTTCTTTGTGAATGCGAGAGATTGGTACGCAATGTCGGGAACATCTAAGACTGAGCTGAAGAGTATGTTCACAGTAGTCTCAGTTATGTTTAGTCCTTTCATGCTTTATGAAACGTAATTATAATTTCACCTAGATATATTGGTGTTTTTATATTTTTATATTTCGCGCAACCTAAAATAATATTACTGTAATGTTGTCCACTTTTGATTAGTTTACAATTATACTCTTTCTATGGTCACCCACAGTGCTTTTACTTGGTGTTCAACCCTGTCGAGCTCTCTTGGCCCATCTTCACCGCCATCTTCCTACTCGGAACCATCGGCTACTACATCTTCCGGTCGGTCAACCGGCAGAAGGACTACTTCCGGCGCACCAACGGACAAGCCCCCATCTGGGGCGCCAAGCCCAAGTACATCGACGCCACGTACACCAGCGGGGACGGCCAAGAGAGGAAGAGCAAGTTGCTACTCTCCGGCTGGTGGGGCATCACCCGGCACATGAACTACACCGGTGACCTGATGCAGGCAGCGGCCTGGTGTCTCTCCTGTGGGGTGGGACACATCTTCCCGTACTACTACTTGGTCTTCATGACCATCCTTCTCATACATCGTTGCCGGCGGGACGAGGACCGCTGCCATGCCAAGTACGGCAAGTCCTGGGAGCTCTACATGAAGAAAGTGCCCTGCAGGCTTATACCTTACGTCTACTAAAAAATCTCGATAATCGTGTACATGGAAACCAACCGATATCAAAACAAGTCCAAATAAATTTTCAGACTTGCTCAAGTACGGTAAGATCATAAGCCTTATAAACGGGCCAAGTGTTTTATTTCTTTAAGTAGCAATCGAATACGCTACTGTCAAACGCACAACTTTTCTCACGTAAGCCAATCAGGATCCAACTTTTACTAAGTCACAGCTGAAACTCTGGACTCTGATTGGCTATTAAACGCTAAGAAGGTTTCCATCAGATTATTCATTCAATCACAAACATGTCCTACATTTCGACAGCACATCTTAATAGTGTGACAGGGATATTAGTCACACCAACAAGACCGACAACAGATCGAACAAAATTTTACACTATCCCCAGTGGCCAAAAAGAGTCAGTGTGGAGTCGGTTTAGGGTCGGTTTTTCAGTGTGACTGAAGTAAAGCTATGACTGTTCTAAAGCACTTTTTGTAAATAATTAATCTAGAAAACGAAAGCGGTTTGCCTGCAATTAACTAGTTTTGAACAAGGCTTTCTTTTGGGATATCATGGTTTTTCATATCCTCATCCTACTGCCAGTTTTCGGGACCCTCCCGATTTTACTTAAATTCATTTTATCCTTTGAATTTTGCCCATGTGTTGATAATTGGTCGGAACTTTGCCTCCATTTTTTGTAAACTCGAAAGGACTGAACATCCTGGAAAGGAGATAACATTTTTTTTTTTAATGCAGGTAATTGCCTCTATCAGCTATTATTTTTTTGTAATGTGTATAGTACATTTAAAGAGACCAAGTAGAACAAAAACAAACAAACAAACAAAACGAAATAAAACTAAACAAACCAAAAATAAATAAATAAATAAAAAGAAACGGTGGCGGGTTATTCATATATTACGCTCATATGCAATATTATAACTTAAATCATGAATAGATTATCATTTGAAGATGGACAGGAATAGTATAAAGACTCTTGAAATCAGATGTTTTAAGTTGTTTTAAAGAAAGTTTTAACAATACCTTTGATGATATTTTGATATCACGGCATTACGAAATTTTGCTTATCAGTATTATCATGGAGCTAGTATTTCCAGAGACCCAAAGTCAAATCTGCCAGAAAATCCGGAAACTGTTTTCTCTACGCTTGCCATTTTTTTGCAGGTGTCTGCATTATTATGGTGCTCTTGAGAATTCAACCAACTCATTTAATGTCGAAACAACAGAATTTCACTATTTTTAATTACGGAGGCCATTACAGGCTGATGTTAACTGTGGGGTGCAGTAAAAAAAAAAAAAATCAACTCGTGAAGCATGTTTGATAGCATAGAATTTGAGACATGACCCTTATCATGGCATTAGCTCAAAAGCAAGCAAACAAACAAAAAATCGCTGTCGTAGCAAAATAACAGTTAGTCCTGCTCAAACCATCAAATTATCAACAATCATTACATTTTTAGACACATTTGAAATACGATCCTATGTTAACTTTCACGAAACGTTTTAGAGATATATGTATTGAGATCATTGTAATTATTTCACGCGAGTGTGTTTCAACTTTGCTACAGAATTATCTGTATGGACTCAATCAAAAGCAATAATGAAAAAAGCTTAGCGCCACCTGTTGTTCGAAAAGAACCACGCGCCAACTTGCAACTTGTTGTGTTGTGTTTTCGTTTCAGGCGGCGTAGTAGAAAAAAGTAAGGTAACATCATATGTGTTAATTTACATCTGTTTGATTACACGGTAACATCTTTAAAAGCTATTGCCATGGTAAGGGTTAAGAAAAAAAAAATACTTCTGTGTTTTTGTCCAACCTAGACAGGTTGTGTTTCTTGCCAAGAACTTTTTACAATTTAGTCTATAGGATTTGTAAAATGTCAGAAACCAGTTTTTTCGTTAAACACCGTCGATTGACGCTAACTCTATGTTACATTGTGTGAGAATGTAAACTATTACGCCAGTTGCCATACAGCCTCACAAAACTGTTGAGCAGATTATTTGTGTAGGTCACTGAAATAGGCTGATTTTTTCCTTCAAAGTGATCGAACATGGTGCTTCAATAGAAACGTTTTATCGCTGAAATGCGATATATCATGTACAAGGGTTTGGGAAAAATATATGTTTATGAATATTATGATTTTTCCATTGTCTCTTTTTCTTTTTGACAACATTTTCAGAAGTAGAAAATGTCTAACGCTGAACCACAATATTACGTAACTGATACATTTCAGCTTATCATGTCTTTATCCAACTTACAGAACTCCATATAGTTACGCACAATCAGGCTGATTTCGTACAAGACAACGTTTATTTTTTACATAATCATTTTTCATGTCTGATGTATTTCTGTAATATTGGCTGATAAGAGAAATACCAGGGTCTTATTTCATCATTTTGGAGTCAGATTTCAGTATCGACTTTCGCTTGGAGGGATGCTAAAGTTTGAGAACTTTTTGAAGCAAGAAAATGAAAAGAAGAAGAATTAAAATGAAAATGTTAAGAAAGACAACATACGGAAGCTTTAAAGTGCCATTCTACTTGACGAGATGGCGAGATATTTTATCTGGTCAAGTCGACTTAATAGCCTTATCATGTCGACTTATCACCTTTGTAAGTCGACATGGCGACAAAAATTATCTTGCCAAGTCGACTTTTAAAAATTTACATGTAGTCATGGCGACATAAGGTATCTTGCCAAGTCGACTTCTTAAAAGTTAAATGTCGACATGGCGACATAAGGTATCTTGCCAAGTCGACTTCTTAAAAGTTACACGTCGACATGGCAACCTAAATTATCTTGCCAAGTCGACTTCTTAAAAGTTACATGTCGACATGGCGACATAAGTCGACTTGGCAAGATACCTTATGTCGCCATGACGACATGTAAGTTTTAAGAAGTCGGCTTGGCAAGATAATTTACTTACAAAGTTGATAAGTCGACTTGACAAGATAAAATATCTCGCCATCTCGTCAAGTAGAATCAATATGGCACTTTAAAGCTTCCGTAACAACAAGAGTTTACGGCATGTTGCATGAATGCATTCCATATGTTAAGCATGTGGACATATTGAAATTGCAATAACCTTTACAATCCTTGGCCCCCGAACCTCTTTTGGATCAGACAATTTATATCTTCTCCATCACGATAGCTCATGAACAACTCGCGTATTGTTTACATTATAATGTGTATTCATTCTTAACTTGCAGAGCTGGGCTCCGTCTTTGATATAAAGAAATGTGATTGATTCGAATTCATCGCAACTTAAGATTAATCGCAACTCCTATCTCTTAAGTTAGTAAACAGACAGTATCGATTAATTAAAATTTGCGATCGCAACTCTTTATAAGACGGGGCCCTGAACTACTGAAGAAAGAAAAAAATGCAATCATATAACCTTAAAGTGATTTCAGGTTTGTGTTGAAGACTTCTTTATACTGATATCGAAGGATCACATTTTAAAGTTATTGCAATATTGACCTAGCAAATTAAACTCACATTTCTCACAACTGAATGGGAAAAAGTAGAGGTAAATTATAATAATCAGTAATCAACTCAATGTTTCATTTTAACAATGGAAATGAATCCAATATATTTGATTTGTATGTTGTTAATAGTAATGCTAAATTGCAATGTATTGCTGCAGATTTTGTAGCCGAAATGCAGCTTATGTGGAACAAAACAGACATAATTACAATCAAGATACGTGGATTTCTACTAACTTGTTCAACTTTTTCCCTGGCGCACTGGTGTAATAATCATACAGAGGCGTTGGACTAGAAATTTCAGTGAGGATTTTACTCCTACCGGAAAGAATGTATTAAACCATGATGTGAAAAGCAGTGTGGTAAATGGGATGTATTCACATTGCCAGTTCTATGAAAATTGGATGCACTGTGTTGTGTACACTATGCACTCAGTTTGAGGACAGTGTGTACACAGTATTTACACATGATATTAAACAGTGTGAATGTGGTCTTGAAATTCAATCTGCGGCCCCTCTGTGTCCACCCTGTGATGTGAACACTCTACTATTCACTGCAAAGTACAGTTTGTACCCACTGTTTTTTTCACGTTGTCACTATGAGTGTAGTTTCACATTCAATCTATATTAAAAGCCTACCGTCTGAAGTTCTTATCCTCGCTCCTAGGTATGTGACCCAGTATGTCATCTTGCATGCTGAGTCTCTTAGTGTAAGGGCAGCGTGGTACACACAATGTTGTACACCTGAACAAAACAACGGTGAACGTGTTTTCTTATTCCGTGTGCGTTCTCACTGCTAATACACTGTGATTCTCGTTTGGCACTCAATAATTATGTGAACAGTTTAAGAGTTGAAGGTTTTGCAAATACTCACTGGGGTTTCATTATGTCAGTGCGTTTGTGACACAGCGCCCTTTACGGCTAGGACGAACAGGGAAATCAATTTTGCTATTGCATTATGTCTTCTTCAATAATATACATGTAATATTATGTAAGTGAGCTATGTACGTGTACATATTTTTTGATGTTATCGTTAAAAAAAAAAGTATATGTATAAGGTTAATGTTGCCACTGTTCAGTGTGTGTTGGGTTGCAATCAAAGTGCTGTTCAGGTTGTTTTTTTGCATAACATTATTTTATGTGGTTAATCGTTAATTAAAAGTAAATTCTGATTAAAAATCTTCTTCAGGGTCACTAAATTGTTTATTTATCAAACTGCTTGACTGAAAAAAGTTTGGATACTCAGAGAGAGAGAGAGAGAGAGAGAGAGAGAGAGAGAGAGAGAGATTTCTACTAAAATTTACACTGCCTTCGTGCAAAAGTGAGCTAAATTAGAATTATGAAATTTCAGTAACGGAAAGAGAGGGAGAGAGAGAATGCCACGAAAGAGAACACAGCATGGGGTCGAGTAATACAGCTTCCTCGAACCTTGAACAAACGACATCATGCTTAGAATATAATAGACTTAAATATTCTATGAATATCGGTGAAACAAGAGAAGCCAAAGAATACTAATTAGACGAAAGCAAATCACCCGAGGCTTCTTGCTCTCGTATGGTATCGAAGTCATCCATCACGA
>CM046836.1:23107255-23157255 GCA_025618425.1 Heliocidaris tuberculata
AAAAAAAAAAAAAAAAAAAAAACTACTGCCCATCACGTACATGCGAAAAGTGGGTAGAATTCTGTGGATATGATGACCGCTGATACACGTATACATGGTGGTATTTGAATTTAAGTGTTCCTATAGCATCGTGGTTAGGTAGTCTATATAGTCTAGAGTATTGGAAATAAGAAAATCAACTTTCACATTTCTGCGAATGCCATGATATGCTATATTCTTATTCGATTTGATCCCCCTCCCCTTCGCTCTCAGCTTTCTTATTCTCTCTTTTCTCACAATTTTGTTGTCTTCATCTCTTTGTTTCATTCTCTCTCTCTCTCTCTCTTCTTCTTCTTCTTCTCTTGATCTATCTCAACCTTACCTTCTCTCTTTCTCCTCCTCCTCTCGCTCTCCCCCTCCCCCTCTCTCTTCACTCTTTTGTAGGACGATCTATAACAGTTTTTAACGGATTGTTGTGATCAATACATCCAATCATTATTTCGAGTTCCCCACGCAAAATTACTTATCTATCTCCCTCTCTCTCCTCTATTCGATTTTTGTTTGGTTCTCCGCATTCTACTTATCTATCTATCTATCTCTCCCTATTAATATTTCTCTCTCTTTACCTTTTTTAAATTCTCATTCTAACTCTTCTTCGGTTTTACTTACTTCTCTTTCTCTCTCTCTCTCTCTCTCTCTCTCTCTCTCTTTCTCTCTCCCCCTCTCTCTCCCTCTATCTTCTTCTCTTTTATTTAATCCCTCCCACTCTGTAAAATCCGGGTGTTGTCGGGCTGTTGCAGTAAAATATCCCCTCTTGACGATTTAATCGGCGCTAGTTATTCGGGGCGCCGTGATCCCATGAAAGCAAATCGGCATGAATAAAACATGCCCGTAAGCACTCGAGCCGTTTGAATCCTGTATTGATGATACCTCTCCCGAGCATGCCTGCATGCATTTCTATTGGGACTAGTGAGAATCTAATTCAGATGTTAACGTCGCGGGTAGGATTGCATGGGGTCAAGTTTGTAACCCATTATGAAGCGAGTTACAGATTTGGGGTGCAGAGGGCCAGGGAGGGCTGTTGTGGTAGATGTGGTGGTATAGTAAAGATGGTGGTGGTTGGTGGTGGTTGGGGTGGCGGGATGTTTGTGTGTGTATGTGTGTTGGCGGGGGTGGGGGGGGAGGGCTGGCGGTATGTAACACTACATTATAATTATGTTATTCATACCGTAAATGGCTTTAAGTCATCTTCGTATTACTTACCAAGGAGTTAAAAGAAATTGAGACTCTGAGCGCAGAATACTTAAGAAACATGGTAAAATTTTATTCCGTGTCACGTGTTGCGTTTCATTCTCATGATTCTTACTGACGTAAAATTTCATTACCATTATTTTCTAGCTCTCAAGAATCATGAAGCAGACATTAAACGTGCAGTTGCCATTGTGACAATGTAGCGTACTCTCCTGGATTAGATATTGAAAGGGGATATGAAATTCAATCCCCTGAAGATATAATTTATTAATGTTTCCATTATTTCATTCCTTGACTTGGTTTGAGGCCATATCTATTATACAGACATTGTAGATAAATAATATATTAACACATGGCGTCGTTTATTTGCAGAGAGCTCTAGTATCGCGTGGACATGCATGTGGCGAATCGTGGGTCCAGGCACTTCATTAGGCTATACACTCGTGTCAAGTGCGCGGGGAGAATAGGGGGGAGGGTGGGGAGTAGGGTTGCGGTGTTATACTATAATTGGATGAAATACGAATTAAAATGGCAATCGATTGAAGGTAGAGTGTGGGAGAGGGCTATATCATCTTTTTATTTTCATTTCCCCTCTCCCTTACTGCACCCCCCCTCCTCTCTCTCTCAGTCTCTCTCTCTCTCTCTCTCTCTCTCTCTCTCTCTCTCTCTCTCTCTCCCTCTCTCTTTCTGTATAATTGTATTCCTCTCTCATTATTTCTCTCTTATCATATCGACTCCGCTATACTCCCATACTTTCTTGGTATCCCCCCTGCTCCCCCCTTTCTCTCTTTTTCTCTCTCTCTGTATCAATTTATATACTTCTCTGTCAATTTCTGTTTCCTTCTAGAAGACTGTACATCTATGTTGTCTCTCTTACTTTCTCTAAATTACGTTTTATTTTGATACTATTATTACTATCTTTATTTAGTTTTTGGAGTATATTGAGTCGATTCTCTTTACACTTTGATCCATTGTTTTCAGCAATCTTTTTCTCTTTCTTCATTTGTTTAAACTCACCGATATTTGGATTCTACTTGCAGATGTAGTCTTGCAGGGCAGTGAACCCGTTATTTAAAAGTCCCAACATATTTCCAGCACGACCTGATACGTTAACATCTCCACTACAGCTCCAGTAGATTGGTGAAACGTGTATAGGCAAATTCTGCCATTTTTTTCAGAAATCAGAATCTTAAAGCCAGTTTTTCGAACAAGAAATACTATAACCAGAGTTGCACTCTGTCAATGTTTCTCTCCTTCCGACCCCCCTACCCCCACCCCTTCCCCCCCCCCTCTCTCTCTCTCCCTCTCTCTCTCTCTCTCTTCGTTTTCACCATGATCGGTCGGGAGGGGGGGGGGGGGGAGCATATGCCCTCATACCTCCGTAGCTAGGGGGTACTTGTAATTTTTAAGAACATACTTTTTAAAGGTTAGACGATTATGACAGAAGGTTTTATAATCACGATAGTATTATGAATCAGGAAAAGGAGTCATTTCTACAAAATAAACACAATTGTTAGAAAGGCAAAAACATCGTCGAGTTTTCTTTCCATCTTGTCTTGCAAGACAGCGAAAATTGAATGTACTATTGATGTATTTCTTGCTTTTGCTATGGACCTTACCGACTTTTCAGTCAGTCATAGCAACTGTTTTTAAAAAGGGAACTAATGATGAATATGGATTTTGATCATGGTTAAGAGTGAAAAGTACATTGAGGGGTGGGTTTTAAGTGCATGACCCCCCCCCCCCCCCCCCCCCCCCCCCTCCATATCTTCTTTGAACGAGGGACCTTCTTTAAACTGCATAATAACGGCCGTGTTAGTTTTAGAAATAAGATATCTTCTTCACGTGGGGCGGGAGCACGTGCCTCAGTGCCCCCCCCCCCCCTCCGAGCATACTTCTCCACTGACTAGGATGCAACTTAACTAAGCCAACCCCAACTCCCTCTTTGCCGCCTCACAAAGACTGGAGCCCCTGCGCAGACAGCACACGAATGAACACATCACCTTAAATCCATCGATCAGAGAGATCGATAATGGAAATGACAAACAGGTGATGATTAATGTCTCTGGAAATGAAAGGGTGGGTTTATAGGCTTTGGGCATCATCTGTGCATGCTCATGTATAAAAATCAGAATGCAAACGATAAAAAAAAAAAAAACAACAACAACAACAAGGAAAAAAACAATGGCGTTATAATACGCCATTGTATAATACCCACGTCCATTGTGGACGTGCCGTGGTCCAGTGGTTTAAGGCGCTTGACTTGAGATGCGAGGATCAGGCGTTCGATCCCAGGTGACGGCACTTATGCCCTTGAGCAAGGCATTTTATCTACATTGCTCTTTTATCGTACATCAAATAAATGAAGTGCTATATGCATATTGATACCAGCGTGCGCATGTGTGTTATTAAAAAAAAAAATTAACAAAAAATAAAAAAAATAATAATACGGAATAAGGGCAGCACAGCTATCTGAATGGAGGGGGGGGGGGGGCTGTAGGGCAGAGGCGGCGGAACATCGGGCTCGGACTATTTGGGGGGGGGGGATCTCTTGTTTGGCGGACAAAAAGTGCCCCCACTTACATTGTCCGAGCCCGACGCTCCGCCGCCTCTTGTGTAGGATTTATCTTGCCGAAAAGTATGACCTCCATCTCCGCAAAAAAACCCTTTCCGAAACATTTCATTCGCAGTGCCTAGATCTACTGAAAATCAATCCTAAAATTTTAATTATAGGCTTCTGAAACATATTTTTGATGAACCATTTGAACGTGAAAAAAGAAATCAAATTACCCCTTTTAACACGTGTTCCATTGCTACATACCAGCTGTTTTTATTATCATACTTATTATTTTGCTGGAACTGAGATAAAACAAACAAATATGTTGCGAAATTGCTCTGTTGTGTTGTGATTTTAACTATTTCGTTAAATGAGATCTTGTTGATAGGGTGAGTTCATCTTAGTTTAATGAGTTCTTATTGTTTCGAAATTAATTTCCCTGTATTATTGTTTTTAAATATTATCTTTTACTCATTGCTAATCTGTCCCATTCTCTCCCCCCCCCCCCCCTCCTCCATGAAAAGTAAAACAAACCCTCAAATTCCACCCTAGCACATGTAGGAACAAATGTCGCTTAACACTTAAATTGCCATTGACATGCCCGCTCGCTTACCATACCACATAAACGTATTATACATCCGTTTACACTACCCTGCTACGACATTGTATAGCTTCGCAATTGTAATTGAGTTAAGTATTGCTAATTGGCCCGTCGCATTGTGCAGAGCCGTATCGCACGGGCCTAATGTAGGCATAAGTCTTTTGTAATTTGTTTTGTTTTATGAGTTTGGAATACATTTTCAAATTTAGTTTTCTTGCTAGAGTGGTACAATAAAGCTGGTACTGTGGGGATTATTGCCTGGCACCGGGTCATCGTAACTTAAGAAGAAACCGTCTTTTAAACGTACAAGTTCACCGACATCCCGTCGAAAGGTGTGTTAATTTTGATTATTTTACGCATCTCAATGGGATGTCGGCGAACTTATACTTGTGATGATTTTATGAAACGATGCCCTGGTATGGAAGAATTTAACGCTGACATTAAGGGTTAAAGCTCATGGACGAGATACATTTGCAGCTGCTTCCCTGCACACACGCCAACATAGTAGAAGAGATGCACCTGTAACCGCCAAATTATGCTCCAATAATTGCGCACACGACCGGCTGCTTTCAGGCGGCGATCGACTGACACAGTCTATCAATCACAAAGAAGTCAAAAGAAGTTTTTCCATGATCTACTTTTGTGCGAATCTATAATGACCTCTGGCTCTGTCAAGTAGCTTCTCTGAGAATAACACAAGTCATGCAGAGCAGTAATCATGGTGTAACGAAACGATGAGATGCAAAATCGAGGCCGGCCAATTTACCAACTTGGATGTCCATACGTGGTAAGTGTGTCGCTTGCATAAGTCATTATCCAAAGGGAAGGTTGAGTTCTGGAAAAGGTGAAAAATAATTTGTTAGCTTTCACATTCCTTTTATGTCAGTTTGGAAGAACATCATAGCAGAAATGTCACCGGAAAAGGATTTCTCTGCCAATGCCCTTATATTCGAAATATGACGAAAAATAGCTGAAGTGTTCGGGGCCGAACATTCATGCCACATCTGTGTGCAGTCACATATACCAATTTCTGTGTGTGGTGCATATGCTTTTGAGCGAGTTTGGGTTTATTTCTTATTATTTTGATGATTCCAAAACCTCACAGTGTATACGAATCCTTGTTTAGATTATGATCAACCTTTCTCAATTGCTTCCAGACACTTTCTTTCACAATGTAATCGCATGACCAAGGGGGTGTTTCACAAAGAGTAAAGTTTGACTTAAAGTCGCACTTAAATTCCTAGTTGCGTGCGGTATATGACACATCACCGCATTGGTCAGATCATGCTAAGGGGAACCGCGATATTGGGTAATCTACCAATGAGATTACGCGTTTAATATCGCTTACGCGCATTGGCACTTTCAGTCAAACCTAACTCTTTGTGAAACACCCCCCAGAAGTCAACTTTACCTTTAATCAAGGAGGTATGTGTTAAAGGGAAGGATGAGTTCGGGTAAAGAGGAACAATAATTTGTGAGCTTTTTCATTTCGCTTGTGTCGGTGCTTATTTATTTTTATTTATCTATTCAACACGATAAAAACTATTTTCGAAAAATCAACTTCATGCAATTTCGATAGCCCTGTCTGTCACCTTTAGAAATGTGCGAACATTACTATGGCGTATTATGTAATCTGAACCTGATTTCTATGGGCAGTACAACAGGTCTTTGAAATTGCACTTGAGTTTATTTTTCGAAAGTAGTTTTTATCGTGTTAATTTCATTATCGGCACATGGGCTGGATCACCCTCTTCAGCCAGAGGCTGTTCTTCTGATGGGTTCAGACAATAACAAAACAAGTAAAACATACAATAATGAAAATACATGAAGGCATAAGACACAAATTATTACATTATTATAGAATAGGTAGAAAACATATTTAGAAAAAAAAATACTAAAAGTGTGAAAAGGATGGCTTGAAAATAGTCTAATATTCGAAATAGGACAATAAAGAGCTTACAATTTTCAACTTAAGTCTTAAAACTTCTGACCATATTTCATGTTGTATGTTTCTGTGTAGTCCCTTCCTACTTTTGTGTGTAGAACTTTTCACTTTATTTGATTTGTGGTAACTTCTTATAATGCCTAAACCTCATAGTACACAGTAATGCTTGTAACCTACACGATAGCATCCTACATGATAACCAAGCTTTCCCAATCACTTTTCTTTCACAATGATCACATGACCAGGATTCAACTTCATCTTAATTTTAAACCTGGGTCACGAGAGTCACAACGAAGCGGAGATGAAGCGTCGTTCGAGGCAATTCCCAGACCCGTTATCAATCATTTTGTGAGCGCTAAAAGGGAGGAATCCGATAACGAGTCTTTGATTGTTCCATAATTATTTATTAACTCTAGGCTCTGTCTCGAATTTTCTTCATCGTATTTTGCCTGTGTATACCGTTAGCGGAGTTAGAACTGAAAGTATAAAATGAGGAATTCACTACATTATGAACTGACGGCTGTTGAGTTTGAAGGAAGGACAGTGAATTTTGTTTCAGAATTAAAGCAGATAAGTATCATGAAAAACAACTGAAAAGGTGTGGAAGGTTGGCAGGACAGATGTAAGGAGAGAGAGAGAGAGAGAGAGAGAGAGAGAGAGAGTGTGTGTGTGTGTGTGTGTAAGAGAGAGAGAGAGATGAATTCGAGAGAGAGGTGAAACAAAACATAAGAAGAATGAGAAGGCAAAAAGGAAGGAAGGTAGTGATTCAGCAGAGATTGAGAGAGATAGAGAGACAGAGAGACAGATAGAGAGACAGAGAGACAGAGAGAGAGAGAGAGAGAGAGAGAGAGAGAGATGGCAAGGTAAGCCCAACCCAGACGTGCTAAAAACATGAAAAATTGTACTACATGTATTTAACTTTCTAACATTTTCTACACCATGACCTCCAACCCGACCCCACTTTATTCATCTCATCGTTGCTGTAATGACATGATTCGGGATCATTCATGTCTGCACGAAATGTCTCCGATCTTTGTCAAACTGACGAATTAAGCAGGTATTACGACTTCTTATTAAGTGGGAAATTGCGGCAAACTGGAGCCACCGAGCTCTTAAAGGTTCGCTAAAAGCTACATATCCCTCCTAAATGTTCCACCTGCAAGCTTCATTTGCTGCTTTGCAAGGTAATATTCCGGATCGATGGGGAGGTTCAAACTCCCCTTTTAGAAAAAAAAAAAAAAAAATCAGTAAAACTCTAATTTTTTTAAGGGCTCAAAGTCTTATATTCCACATGTTCCAGGAAAAAATATAGAAATGTACTTCACTTGCCTTCTCCCCCTTCTTTGTCTTTCGGGCCTTGGAAAATTATATTTCTGGGGGGGGGGGGGATTTACTGACGGTAAATATTCACCCGCTTGATGAATGAACAATGATATGAATGTTAAACATGGGATTGAGGTGCGCTGTGCAGCTTTATACACGGAATAAGGGCCAAATCAGTTTCAAATCGTAGACAATCGCAGGACTGCTCTGACGTCACTACGACTCTGCACCGATTTGGCCTTTCCTCCGATTAGAAAGCTCGCTAAAGGTGGTATTTTCGATTTTACTATCTTTGTAACTACTTTGAACCTTAATCCAGTGTAGTAAAATCACGCAAAACCGTTATGACGGTTTAGCGTTATATTTGCTGATTGTTACGTAAGCCCTGCACAGCGAGGTCGAACGGTCTAGCGATTTTCCTAGTCTCTTATTAGTCGTTCGCCCGTATTTGACCCAAGTGTTGTGCATACTGAAAAGGAAGACAGAGAGAAGACAAACAAAGAAATACATAAGGAAAAAAGGAAGACAGAGAGAAGAAAAGCAAAGAAATACATAAGGAAAAGGAAGACAGATAGAAGAAAAACAAAGAAATACATAAAGAAATTAAAAAAAAGATATAGAGAATAAAAACAAAGAAATACATAAGGAAACAAGAAGATATAAATAATAAAAACAAAGAAATACATAAGGAAAAAGGAAGACAGAGAAGAAAAACAAAGAAATACATAAGGAAAAAAGAAGAGTGGAGAAAAACAAAGAAATACATAAGGAAAAAGGGAAGACAGAGAGAAGAAAAACAAAGAAATACATAAGGAAAGGAAGACGGAGAGAATAAAAACAAAGAAATACATAAGGGAAAAAGAAGAGAGAAAAAAAAAGAAATACATAAAGAAATAAAAAGAAGATATGGAGAATAAAAACAAAGAAATACATAAGGAAAAAAGAAGATGGAAGAAAAACAAAGAAATACATAATGAAAGGAAGACGGAGAAAAGAAAAGCAAAGGAATACATAAGGAAAAAAGAAGAGCGAAGAAAAACAAAGAAATACATAAAGAAATAAAAAGAAGATATGGAGAATAAAAACAAAGAAATACATAAGGAAAAAAGGAAGACAGAGAGAAGAAAAACAAAAGAATACATAAGAAAAAAAGAAGAGCGGAGAAAAACAAAGAAATACATAAGGAAAAAGGGAAGACAGAGAGAATAAAAACAAAGAAATACATAAGGAATAAAGAAGATAGAAGAAAAACAAAGAAATACATAAGGAAAAAAGGAAGACAGAGAGAAGAAAAACAAAAGAATACATAAGGAAAAAAGAAGAGCGAAGAAAAACAAAGAAATACATAAAGAAATAAAAAGAAGATATGGAGAATAAAAACAAAGAAATACATAAGGAATAAAGAAGATAGAAGAAAAACAAAGAAATACATAAGGAAAGAGGAAGACAGAGAGAAAAAAACAAAGGGATACATAAGGAAAAAAGAAGAGCGAAAAAAAAACAAAGAAATACATAAAGAAAAAAAGGAAGATATGGAGAATAAAAACAAAGAAATACATAAGGAAAAAAAAGATGGAAGAAAAACAAAGAAATACATAATGAAAGGAAGACGGAGAGAAGAAAAACAGGAATACATAAGGAAAAAAGAAGAGCGAAGAAAAATAAAGAAATACATAAGAAAAAAGGGAAGACAAAGAGAAGAAAAACAAAGAAATACATAAGGAAAAAGGGAAGACAGAGAGAAGAAAAACAAAGAAATACATAAGGGAAAAAGAAGAGAGAAGAAAAACAAAGAAATACATGAGGGAAAAAGAAGAGAGGAGAAAAACAAAGAAATACATAAGGGAAAAAAGAAGACAGAGAGAAGAAAAACAAAGAAATACATGAGGAAAAAAAGAAGATAGAAGAGAAACAAAGAAATACATTAAGAAATAAAAAGATGACAGAGAGAAAAAAACAACAAAGAAATACATTAAGAAAAAAAGACAGATAGAGGAAAAACAAAGGAATACATAAGAAAAAGAAGACAAGAGAGAAGAAAAACAAAGAAATTCATCAGAAAAGAATGAAGATAGAGAGAAGAAAAACAAAGAAATACTATAGTACTGCTGCCACGCCAGCCGTGTTGGTCATCATACACACGTGGATATTTGACAAACAACGACTGTCATTGCATCTATCAGGCGTTCTTTTCAGCTGCTTGCAAAAGATGAATTATGATTTTGATTGATTTATAGCAAAACGCCACGGGGAAAAAAAATTCGGCGCGGATAGATTGATCAAGTATATATTTCTCTTTAAAAGTATCGTATTTTGCAGCCGTCCCTTTGCTTTTAAAGCCGTCCCTGTGAATTTAAAGATTGAGAACGCATCTTGGAATCGTTTATGCCTTCTTCATTCACATAGGGTTTGCGTGCAAATTCTCTTGCACAGTGGAGCGCGGAGAGTGATCTCCTGGTGATCTCCTGGTAATCGATTAACTATTTTGACGTCAATTTATTACGGGTTTGCGTTATAACGGTTTTGCGTGATTTTACTACACTGTAATCAGTAATACTTTATGTTCGAATGTTTATATCAAATGCTATAGACATTTTATTCCCAAACTTCGGATCGCAGACCGATCGTATAGTGTGCGGTGGGCTTACATGTAATCTTTTTTTAGAATTTGTCTAATACAGTGGACTTCTCATCAGTATCGAGATACAACATGGGAAAAGTCAGGTGTATGGCGCACATGCAGATATCAGCAGCGTAGCGTGGGTCAAGCTATTGTGATTTTTTTTTTTTTTTTCATTTTTTTGATACTGGTCTGACTCGGTAATTTAAATGCGAATGATTAAAGGCCATCGATTAGGGGAGGGTGCAGGAGGGGGCCTTTAATTTGTCCTCCTCTTCATTTAGTTTTCTTTATTTATTTTTTCAATTTTTCTTCATTCGCCATTCAATATGGTGGGGGGGGGGGTGCCCCGTGCCCCCCCCCCCCCCCCGTAGTTACACCACTGGAAGATATTGCATCGGGGTCTACTGCCAAACCTTGATGGATGTCTCAGATATCTGTCATGCCTGTGACTGTCACGTCTGTTTGTACAGCTTTCGATACCGGCACGCAGTGAGCAGGCTATATTGGATGTTAACCAATGGAGTTCTGTAATAATGATGTAGATTTGAAATGCCTTTCGAAAATGCAAAGACAAATTAATGTCTGTGTACCTGCATGCGCTGTTACATATAAAGCCCTGCTCACACGAGGGCTAGCGTCATTTGCTGTCGTTGGGACGTCTTCAGTGACTGGTATGTATGTTGCGCTTCATGGAAAGAGTAATATCGTTTAACCCTTTCAAGACAATCGACCACATTTTGTGGTTTGGCTACATAACTCTTTGATTCAGAGCACTAAAAAATATCCCAGATGCATGAGAAGAAAGAGCAAAATTTTCTGCACACACTATATGTCCATTTTTGTTGCATGACCATATTGTGTGTGATGCCAGGAATTCTTAAAATGAGAATAAGCTTTAAAATCCTTAAATTGGCAACACATTGAGAGATTCAAAATCAGTGCTTTTATCCAAATTAGCAATTTTTAAAACCTTTTCAACAAAATTAGTAACCATTGACATTGTTTTCAAAGACATTACACCTTATTAGAACCATTTAGCACAAAAGAAAAAAAAAATTGTTGCCAATTTGATAAACAAAATGTGATCAATTTATCCCTTGAATAATTCCTGTCATGAAAGGGTTAAACAGTGATTGCAAAACAATTGAACTGTGCAAATAATACTTTTAATTACTGCCGTATGGGATAATTCCCTTCACAGACTCGATGAAAGCAGGTAACGACGCAATCGAAACGACGCCTCTTGTGCACCGGGCTTTAGCATCTTTAGAAGGATGCATATAATATAAAGCACACCTACACATGTAGTTATAATTATACTGATTCTTAATAAGCCAAACACAGCACTTGAAATGCCAAAAAAATATCTGACGCAATAAAAATATGTCAGTATCTAGTGACTGAAGCTTTCCATAAAATGTTTCTATAAAAATATTTTGTTGTTATATCGGGCAAGTCCTTATATAAGAAATCTCTATGCCCGTTGCATACGCGAAGACATATATCAAATATGTCAGTATCTAGTCACTGAAGCTTTCCATAAAATGTTTCTATAAAAATAATTTGTTGTTATATCGAGCAAGTCCTTATATAAGAAATCTCTATGCCCGTTGCATACGCGAAGTCATTAATTTTGCCTGACGTAGGACTCTGTCAGACCAAGGAGTTATCACAGAACTTGGTCAGACACCCCTGCCGGAAAGAACACAGTGTCCCGCAGTGTGTTCACAGTGCGAAATCATCTTCACACTGTTAAATTCGAGCGTTTTAACATTGTGAATCACATCTTCACATTGTGAGCGAGTAAATTCGAACTGTGAAATCGAACATCACTATGTGAACACTCTGTGTGGTAAACCACACTGTGGAGGTGTCCGCAGTGTGAAAATTATCTTCACATTGTTAAATTCGAACGGTTTAACATTGCGAATCACATCTTCACAGAGTCGACTATGTGAACACACAGTGAACACACTGTGAACACACTGTGGGACACTGTGAATACACTGTGGGACACTGTGTTCTTTCCGGCAGGGGAAAAGCCGCACCTTCTCTGAATGATACCATACAAAATGCACATGCAAACTTAACACCGAGTTTTACTGGCGCACGCACTAATTTCTTGTAAGGCTTGATTAGCGTATATATGGATTAACGCAGTCGAAATGATGCCTTGTGGGCAACAGCACTGGACAAGGTTTAATTTGGGCAGTGGTGACTATAAATGATATCGTTAGTGATATACTGGATGGCGTATGTTACCTCACTTCTTTATTAACGATACTGATTCGACGTCATGGTCAATGTATTCTTTCGTCTATTATTTCTATTTGTTTATACGTTTATTGGTTCGTACATCTTGTTATCAACTATTAGCCTAAAAAGTGTTCTGACTCTGTTTTACCGAGGGGTTCTCTCGAACAGTATTTTGCCAACCATTGATTTCATAGGACGCTCACACTCTGTCAAGACTTCAACGTCAAGAATTGCTTTAAGCATGTTGAGCCGTTATCCCTTCAACCTACACTCCTTCGAAGATAGGATGACAGCCGAGGAGGTTCTCCAGACTTCACGAAATCCATTACGAAAAGGCAAAACTGAGAGTATCGGTAAACGAACTCGGCATCGCGTGTCACTGGGGTTTTTAGCTACGACCGTTTTGAGGAAAACACGGATGGAGAAGGAAACGATAGAAGAAGAAAAAAACAAACAAGAAAAGCGTCAAAGGGGGCAACGCACTAAGCTTATATCTTTCCGATCTAGGTGTGCCCCAATTAAAGCGGTAACATGACGATTGCCAGCCTCAAAAGGGAATATGTGAACCGAATGATGTAAAACTAACCCCATTTTAACGCCTGAAAGAAGTGACCTTTCGCTCGCTTGCCTGGCATTAATGCACCCTGACAGACTCACTGTTGCATCTTTACCTCAAGGGGGAAACACAAATTATGAGTGGCGCATCTAGGGTTTTTTTTAAATTCAAAAGGGGTATGATCCTATAAATTTACACCATGCATATGGAAGTTGTCCACAATATAACAGGGGGAGCGCAATAAATGGGAGTAGAATGTAAAAAAAAAAGAAAGGAAAAAAAAAAAAAAAAGAGGGGCCGCACGGCTCCGGTGCCCGTAGAGCAATAGTGTACTGAGTGTAGGTCCAGACATGACTGAGAAGGCACCGGCATCATGGTCCGGGGGGAGAGGGGGGGGGGGGCGGTGGGCGGATATCGGTCTTGATCAGTGGATGAAATGCAAATTAACAAGGCCATGGAGTACGGGTGTGGGAGGGGTCGTAGCACCTTCTTATCATGTTCCCCTTCCCCCTCTCCATTTTCTCTCTCTTAAAAAAAAAAAAAAAAAAAAAAAAAATCATTTTTAATATTCTCCATTCTAAGGGGCATGTGCCCGCGTGCCCCCACGTAGCCATGCTACTACCCCAGAATACATCTGAGGTACACTTTAGTGCCCCCTTCACCCCTGGGTCTACCAATGATGGAAAAGGGTGGGTAAAGGGGTTCGGAAGCAAGAAACGACAAGAGTGCGCCCACCCTGCCCATCCCTGAGCGAAAATATCAATAATGTATCTGGACTATCTGTAGGGTATCATTGGAATCAGATGATATCTCAGTTAGAAGATGGATGGAAGAGGACACCTCGATTACTCAACTGCTCAGAATAATTGTCCGTATCACGCACGCTCACAACACCTGCTTATAAGATATGGTGTACAGTAAGATGCTGCGCATGACCGAAGCGCGAAGTTTTTCATAAGATGCATTTATGGGGAAAACAATGATGATGACGACAGTATTAAAATGGATTTATGTAATTCATGAATCTAGAACTCATGAAATATAACGAATGATTATGAAAGATAATTTATGAATCTGTTTTCTTTCTGTGAGGCATTATGTTCACTATTTTATCTTCATACCCCCCCCCCCATGACCTTATTCTGTGGTGTCGATGTACCAATTTCAGAGGCAATACCGAACTCGAAACTATAAAGGCAGACAAGACAATACACTAAAATCCAGTATTTTTTTTGGAGAGAACATTATCACGTTTCATGGTTATTGCAAAATAAAATTTCATGGTTTCGTGGTCGTATAATGCATGTACATCAGTACATTGTACCATAACACATCGCAACCATAATAAGGAGAATGATATATTACAATCTAATGCAATAAACGAAGAACGTCACAAAGTGTCAAAAATCTATTTTAGTAGCTCCTCGACTCATCATAAAAAATGGTGTACGTGACATGTCAGATCATGAATCTGTCAAGTAAAACATGATGGAATATACTATAGCTAGCAACTTTAAACAGAACCCAGTGTAGCCATAATGGTAAGAAATTTTGTTGCACTGTTACCTATTCTTTAAAATATGCGATAGTATAACTCTTCTTATCAGGGGCGGCGCCAGAGTATTTAAATAGGGGGGGGGGCAAAATGACGCGTATAGCAACGTCGCACGTCGAGGGTCTTGAAATAACAAATAGGACTATAACAGTTATGTCATAATTGCATGGCCTAGCCTTCTCTTCTCCATTTCCCCTTCTCTTTCTTCCTCTTTTTTTTTTTTTTTGCTCGCTTAAAAAATGATAGAGCGCCGCCCCTGCTTCTTATCATTATTATCTTCTTATATTTGGTCGTGGAGTGTCTTTGAAGGGGGGGGGGGGGGGGGGTAAAGGCTGAGCATGAGAACGATCATAATTATCATTTTTTACTACATATTAAGCATTATGGAATGTGTCAAATAAAAAATAAGGGTGAGGGGGGGGGATGCTTCAACCCCCGATTTTGAGGCCTATGATATAAACACAATTTTTAAAGGTATTTTATATTTATGATGGTGTACATAAATCAAAAAAAGAAAAAGAAAAAGGACACACACAAACAAATTGTATTACATTGTGTCAAGGTAAACCCTCAAAATTACTGCCGATAAAAGTTCACCAAAAAGTGCACTTGTATCATGTATGTATTTGATCATCGTGTGGATTCTTTTTTCAAGACTGGGGGGTATTTTTGTCAAATTACTTAACATTTTTATCCTCCTAATGAATAAAAATTGTACAAATTGCTACTGAATTGGACATAAATTTCCCATCGTCGGTCGAGTTACCAATGAGGGCAGTTGATATATTTGCATTTTACCTAATTTGTCTACTTTATACAAGTATAAAACATGCAAACTCCAATGAGCTTTTAGTAAACTCAGCATGCTCGATGGCAATTCAATGACTGTATATGTCTACTTCCGTAAGTTCGAATTGAGAATGGGATAATTTTTTTTTCATAATTAAGTGCATGAATAATTCTAGCTAAACATTAGAGATTTCGTTTGGTATTGTCATTTCCAAAACGAAGAAAGATAGAAAGATACGTGAAGTTTCAATCTAGTCTGTCGGTTCACTAAACTTTTTTTTTCCCTTGGGGGGGGGGGGGGGTTGTCCTGAAAACCGTTTCAAGAAGATATGTTTCGCAGGCATTGACCCAGCGTGGCTAATAAACTTAGTGCCATAAGATTTATTACCAGCGCTTTACTTGATAAACAAATACTGTAATACCCCAAACGACATGTATCTCAACAATATTTTGAGAGTCAAACATCTTCAAGCCATCTTTCAGAATGTTGCAGTTCTCAATTTTCATCACGAACTCATCTCTGTGCCCTCTTTCAGAACAATGGCGTAGCGTGTGTCTAGCCATTGCAGGGGCACCAGCGTCATGGGAAGAAGGGGGAGGGGGCACCAGTCTTACTCTGATAATAAAACACGAATTAGTAAGGCCATTGATTACGGGTACGGTGCGGGAGGCGGTAGTTCTTATTTTCTCGTCACTTTACCCCCAGCCTCTCTCTCTCGCTCTCTCGCTCTCTCTCTCTCTCTCCCTCTCTCTCTCTCCTTTTGTTTTACTCGCTATTCCAGAGGACGGGGCACGCGTCCCCGTATCCCTCAGTAGCTACGACGGCCTCTGCCTCCGAAGTCTAGAGGCTGGATCTCTGTTTATTAGTCTCATTCATCAATAGGTAAAGCGAGTTATGGTCCGACGCTGTCGGCACTTTGTTAAATTCCACAACAAATTTGAACGTTTGTTAGAATTGATTTCATTTTCATATTGC
Organism: Heliocidaris tuberculata; assembly: GCA_025618425.1. Lineage (NCBI taxonomy): Eukaryota > Metazoa > Echinodermata > Echinoidea > Camarodonta > Echinometridae > Heliocidaris > Heliocidaris tuberculata. The sequence continues at coordinate 23,123,667 of CM046836.1, forward strand.
CCAGTTGTTTTGTTGTATATCATCTCAGGGGAAAGAAAACAACAAGGTATATCTTTCCAAATGACGACATGTTTGATTTGATGTAAACTAGAACAGCAGTAACGAAATTGCTGTCATGAAAAGAAACACCCTAATTGATTAAATTGAATGAAATTGAATGATGTCGTGAGTCCCATCTGCAATCTATTGAATGTGACAGGGATGCAGGGTATGATAAAACAGAATGTTAACATTTCAGTTTCCAAGTCACGTAATTTTTTCAAGAGTGTTTTGCTTTTATAATGAAAATGTTTGTATTATTCAGTAGGGTACTTAGTTCTAAAAGAGTTTTGACGCGTTTTGGGCGTTGTACTGTTGTCCCTCATCATGATATAGCTAACGATCATGTAATTATGACCTTGAAGTTCATAATTTACTTGGGATAGACAGAATTCTGGCTGCTCTTACAACTTCCCACAATAATTATCATTTCTTGTGGGAAGGTGTCAGTAAAGCATCAGTCGTTTTCCTAGCGAAGGATAAATCTTATTCATCATGTTCATAGCGGCGCTGAATAGCAATGTTTAATAACAACTTGCATTTGTCCTGAAACTTATCCTACTTGACACGATAACCCATTTAAAAAGTTATTTTTAGACTTTTCCCAATGGGGTGGTTTATGTTTATGTTATCATAGTTTTAGAACATCAATCATGCTAGCATGATGGTTCGTTTATACTCCAAACTGCACGTACATAACAATCATACCAAGGATGTAGTATATTTATGATCATAACCCGTCCAGCAGAGATAATGCGTGTCGCTAAACTATTTTGATATGTGTGCGGTAGTGTGTGGGAATGTGTGTGTGTGTGGGGGGGGGGGGGGGGAGCAGTATGACCAATATCACCCATAAGAGCCTAAAACTACTTTGGACCCCAACTTTGGAACTCACTAGACACGGCGTTGAAATCAAACCCAACATTTAACACATTTAAACGTAAATTGTCCTTGTTGAATAGCTACAAAAATCAAGAAACGTAAATGTATATACTCGTAGATTTAAACCAAATGTATTAGACAGCCTCTTTCTTCCTACGTTCTATCAGTCTCTTTCTATTCCCCCTCCTTTCCTTCTAGATATCCCTGCCTCCTTATCCCCCCCCCCTGTATTGCTTGTTTACAACATTTTTGGCCCCCCCCCTCATAATTTTTTTTCGTCTTTGTCTCTATCTCTCACCAGTACTGTTCACATCCCCTTCTTATTGTTCTTTTTTTTTCTTTTCTTTTTTAAAAATCTTGCTAATATTGCTCAAAATAGTACGTTTCTTTCTTTTTTCTTTCAATCTAAGGACTGTAACTAATTTTACTTTTTTTTCAAACAGGGGTCTATGAAATACAAGCCATACTTACTTCAAAGATTCCCCCACTTATGTTTTCCTTTACGATTACAATATTTACATTACACCAATTATCGCGTTATCAATGTAAACCATAAGCAAGCCCATTGAATGATGTTCTGTTATCCAATTCATATATTTGTTATCTTCCTGTTCTTGATATTCATATTATACTGTTTAAAAATTTTTGTAAAAGATATACATGATAGTTATATGTATATGTTTCTTGTGGAAAAATAAATCGACTTTGAAACTTTGAAACTATGAAAAATTTCCCGCCCCCAGTACTAAACTCCTCTGATTTTCAAATTTGCCTCGGTAAGATTGTCCTCAGATTTACAACCTCCATGACCATGTAACTGCCAAGAAGAAAACAAAGAGACGGACAAACAAACAAGAAACAACACCACCACCACCACCAACAACAACAAGCAAAACAGAGGGGTAGGGGGGCGCCCATATTTTTCAAATTTCTTCCGACATAGCTCATAATTATCAGCATCCATCTATCATTTTTGTTACAGATTTACCGACGAAATTATTTTATAATGCGAGACAAGAGGGGGGGGGGGGGAGGGAGGGGGGATTACACACCCTTCGCTCCACTTCCCTTTTCCAGCGACACCCTTGTATCCCGTTCACATATTAAGGGCACTCTTGCATATGCTCTTGCTACAATGGTTCCGGGTTTGTTTTTATTTTTGTTTGTTGTTTTTTGTAAGAAAACGTAAACAATTGAAATTGAGGTTAAGGTTAGGATTACCGTAAGCAGGGTTATAGGGTTAGGGTTAGGATTAGTGTTTGGTCCCGGGTTAAAGTTTAGATTAATAATAATAATAATAATAATAATAACAATAGCTGTTTCTTATATAGCGCCTTACCAGTTACAGTTACCCCGGTCACTGGATTCACTTGTGATTCTGCACATTACAGTGTACATTCTCCACTCCTTTGAGGAGCATTCCAGCCAGTCGCCTGTTTCCAAGCATGCACATATGCTAATCCAGCACAATTACAAAGGTGTATAGGATATTGATTAAGGATTAGTCGTCGTGCTCTTTGGTGACATTTTCGTCAAAGATATAGGGCACTAGCGGAGCTGGGGGGGGGGGGCAGGGGGGCAGACTCCCCTGACAACTTTTTCCTCCATCTTTTTTTTTTTTTTTGAGAATTATGGAGAAAACTGAACCCCTTAAAATCTGAGGACCCCCCCCCCTCCCTCCCGAGTGGCTTTTGGATGGCTGGCAAAAAAAAAAAAAAAAAAAAAATGCCTACCCCCTATACAACCCCTCCCCCCCCCCCCCCCCCAAAGAGCTTTTGGAGGGCTGGTGAGAAAAAATACATATCTCCCTTTTAGAGCTGATAACCTTTTTTTTGGGGGGGGGGGGGGCTTGTCAGAGAATTACGGAGGAAAACATCTGGTAAGCCCCCCCCCCCCCCCCCCACACACACACACTGAGCGACCTTTTGAGGGCTGGCGAGAAGAAAAAATATACGGGTCTCCCTCCACGCAGAATTTGACAATTCACAAAATTTGCCCACCTTGTCAAAAATCCTGGCTACGCCACTGATACTGGGTAAGGGTTATGATTGGTTAGAAAGATTGTTAAAGTTCGGGTTAGAGTAATAGGGTAATAAGAGGGCAGGGTGTAAGGTGTAAGGTTTAAGGTCCAGGGTCCAGGGATGAAGTTAGGACTTTGGGTTGTGTCTCATGAATTCCCGCGGAGTAATATTGTCGCCGGAACATGTGTTCTACAACCCATGGTATATGCACATGAGCTGTGTGTTTTTTTTTTTTTTTTTTTTTTGCTTTTTGTTTTTTTGTTTTTTTGCCACGATATAAGCAGATCGATAAAATTGTTACGAGGCCCTACGTGTATATACGTCAGTTCAAATTCCTCGGGAATTTCCCGTTCTTGAATGCAAATCTTCGATAGTCGGTAGTAACCATGGTAACGAACATGATACATATCGTATTCCCAGTGTTGGATTATGGATGACATAAAGTAGGAGCAGTGTCATAGAGGGGGAGGGGTGGGTGTCGGTGTTTTGCATTTCCTGTTGACTGACAATTTTACTATATCTCAAAAGAGGTATAAGAACTTTCCTGTTGTTGCTTGTTCGAATATTTTTTTATGAAAACCTTGTCTTCAAAACTGGTAAATGTGATGGGCCATAATGTTTATATCCTTACAAGCGAATTTCACTGAAAATCTAATATATACACCCTTTCTCTTTTGTTGTTGTTGTTGTTGTTGTTGTTGTTGTTTTCTTAACTTTTTGCTTGTAGTAAAAATGTTGTTGTTTGTTTGGCATCCTTCCCATTCCATCTCCTCCCTGCAAACTATTCTGAGCGAGACACTATTACTATCTCACGGACTACAGCCTGGTGTTCATCGAGGAGCTTTACTACATGTAGCAGGCTCATATTTCTGATTTTTGCATATTCACCGACAAAAGTAACCATTAGCCGACAGGCCTGTTACATGTTTTCTAACAAGACAAGCAAAAACAAAGAAAGGTCTTCCGTTTTTTTTGGTAATTTTCCGACAAAACTTCAAAGATTCTGACTTTGTGGCTGTTGACAGCAAAATTTGAATGGAGTCGTAGCCCCCCCCCCCCCTCGAGCAACACTCTTTATGGCAATTATTCACCTCCTCGATAAAGAAATTAAAACTGTATGGTAGTAATCTGATTTAATCTGTTTGATAAACATAAAATCACAGTTAAAGCTGCCAATAGGTCAACAAATTTTTGGTGTTGGGGATCACCGACTGAATCCTTAGTAGTTGTCTTCACACCGCTTCCAGTCACACTAAAATAGAGCAGACAAAAACCAATTTAAACGCTAACAAAATACGAATAGGAAACTCAGATTACCAATTTATAGCTTAATTCCTCAAACGCGGAAAAAACAAACAAACAAAAAACATTAATAACCTCGATATTAGATTTAACAGTCGGAAGAAATTAAAAGCGAATTTGACTAGGCTAATCATGTCGGGTATTAAAAATTCGGTCACGGGTAAACACAAATGCCGAGGGGGCAAGTAAGCAATCGTCTTGTTTACATGTAATATACATCCCTCTTCGTAATTTGAAATTGGAGCCGAAATATTACCCGGTACCGCTCGCAGTCAATATGAAATAAAAGTAATTACATGTCAACTAGTCATAGAGATGTCAAGGATTAGTTTGTTGGTCTTGAGCAGGCGAACGATATTTAGGCAACATGGACTGAAGCTATCGTATCGCGTGTCAAATTTGATTTTATCGTCTCTTGATGAGCACGCCAAATCGGGCTATGTGATTGAGCTTTTGGAATTTTGGGGTAACATTCTGAAGTCGGGCTTTTTCCCGGAAGTTTTCGATATCAAATTGTAATTAAAATGGCAAATCTGCTACTTACAACCATCATTTCAGTTTGGTGACGACGTAATAACTTAACCAGACAAATTGATTGCTCAGAAAACATGTCATTTTCCGCGGCTAAAAGTGTTCTGTGGGTTCCGTCATCTATTTGTTCAACTGTACGGCCAGTTTTTATCATTTCCTGATTCGATAAAGCTTACTCTTCATAGAAAGTTGAGAAGTTATGGAATTTTTAACATTTCTTTACAAAAAAAAACCAACGACATTTATAACTAGTACTTTTCTTGTAAAACAAACTCCAGACTCGGCCGATCTTGTCACCAGCTTCACCAAAGTCTTTATGTGAGGTTCAACACTTTGTTGACACCAATGCTGACTTGATCTGCTGTCTTAAAATGTCATTAGCCGATTTTATAATCATTTTCATCTTTAACCCTTTCAAGACAATTGACCACATTTTGTGGTTTGGCTCAATAACTTTTGATCCAGAGCTCTAAAAAATATACCAGATGCATGAGTAGAAAGAGCAAAATTTTCTACACATATTGTTCCCATTTTTGTTGAATGACCATATTGCATTTGATGCCAGGAATTTTAAAAAGGAGAATAAGCTTGAAAATCCTTAAATTGGCAACACATTGAGAGGTTCAAAATCACTGTTTTTATCAAAATTGGCAATTTTTTTTCAACTTTCGACTAAGTTTCTAATGTTGCATATTGTTTTCAAAGACATTTCATTTTGTTAGAACCGTGTAGCACTAAAAGAAAAATATTATTGTTGCCAATTTGAAGAACAAAATGTGATCAATTTAGCCCTTAAATAATCACTGTCCTGAAAGGGTTAAAGTGCTCTGCCTGAATCGGTCACCCTCTTATTTCACTCTGTGCAAGTTGCAAAGACAAAAACCCCTTTGGTGGAAAGGTGCAAAACATAATTGCAATCGATATGGATAAATGTGTAGTCTTCTGTCTACTTATTAAACCTTGGTAACAGCCCCTGATTCGATTCTGAGAGGGAAACGCATCCATTACATAATTTTGCCCGAATCCTTGTTTACCGATCGTTATATTAAAAGCGCGTTCATGTACGATTTGATCCGTGTTAATTTTGGAGGCTGATTTGCCTCCACATTAATGTTCACAGAAAAGATAATATTAAAATCATGATAGTGAATAATGAATACCCATACGAGGTAGGTCCATTCTTCATTTTCATAATTCTTATGACATGCACAGGCTTAGGGGAAAATTCTGCCAGGGGAGGGGTCGGAGTGTTGAGGTTGGTTTCAGTACCACTGGCTAATATTGCAGAGAGAGAGAGAGAGAGAGAGAGAGAGAGAGAGAGAGAGAGATAAAGAGAGAGACGCTGCTAACCCCCCCTTCCTGGTCAGTTCATTTATATGATGATTCTTTTATTTCAAAAAAGCAATTGCTTCTAATTCTGTCTATAATTTGGCGAAATACAGCGACCAAGTAAAACATGTGAGACTTTTATTATTATACATGCGGACAACGATTGATGGTGTAGGCAAGATAGGAGAGAACTACTACGAAACAATAATGGCGTGATGATTGCTTGAATATTGAAGTTGCAAAATCATCGACGGGAAGTGAGAGAGAGAGAGAGAGAGAGAGAGAGAGAGAGAGAGAGAGAGAGAGAGAGAAAGAGAGAGAATCTGTGACAGGATCTGTGACTGTGTGTTCTTCTGGGCCATGTAACGCATTTCCCCCCTTTATTTTAGTTCTTGCAAACGTTTCAACATTTTCCAGTTCCGCATCGAGCGATCCCACCTCGGGTAGCGCCAGGGAAGGCGTTCGACATTTTGAGCCTCGCCCCCAACGACGTGATAGCCGAAAGGAGAGCCGTCGTCTGAGGCCAAGTGCCTTTAACCGATTAAGCGGCTGATGGCCTTTAATGACATCGCCTGCCATCGATCGGTGCCTCCATCTATCCAGGTGTTGTCGATGTCGGGGAGGAAATCGATGGCGCTTGAGTGGTTCTCGGGGAGAGACGGACTATCGAGGATCGAGGGAGGAAAGAACACAAGTCGTGCGCGACGTGCATGCTGATTTTTTTTTTTTTTTTTTTTTTTTTTTTAAAGATATATTGGGTTCTAGTCATGCGATTAAATTGCGAGAGAAACTGTCTAGAAGTTATTCGGAGGGGATGATTATGTAGTGCATGAGAATGATTGTATAATCTGAGGTTTTGGAAATGTAAAAGTTACTTTAATTATAAAGAAAGTGAGTTAATCTTGTTTGAGATCACATGCACAGTGGAAAATACTGCACACAAAATAATATAAGTATATGGGACTGCTTGTGGCATCAGAGTTTAGTCCAAAATTTCAAACTTTTCTAGTCACATGTGGAATATAAAAGCATTATAAGCACATTATATCTATTTGATGTGATTTTATTTTAGTATTATATTCTTCCACTGACGGGGGAAAAACCGGGAAATTTCACGAATTTTATTTTTTTACCTTTAGTAGAACCCAAACTTCCCTTTGAAGTACGCTCGGGCGGTCTGATCGGGATGATTTTTTTTTCCAGGCCAAAAGTTCTGTAAGAAAGTTGGAAGGCAAGAGCATTATTCGACCAGATATCCTCTGCTATTTTTTTTTTAAAGAGAGGGAAATGGAATGGAAAGCGATATAAGATTAGCAAAGAAGCAGTGAATTTTTTTAAAAAGAAGGAAAGAAACAGAGAGCTAAAGTTTTAGAGAGAAATCAACTAACCGTGCTAAAAGCATGAAAAGAGAGAACTCAAGGGGAAATCAATTATGCGAAAGAATAAAGTAAAGGAAAAAAGATAAGCATGATGAGTGGGTACGAATGGGTAAGACGGGAAAAATGGGGTGCGGAGAAAGAGAGAGAGAGGGGAGGGGGGGGGGGGTTGTGTGAAGAAGGGACAGGGAGACATAAAAAAGCGAGGGCGGACGAGCGAGGGGGAAAAAAAAAGATCTGGGGAGAGAAGAGATGTCCAAAGAAAGAGAGAAGACATGGACAAGAGGAAGTGGATGGCGGAGAGGGAAAACGAATGCAGAGAGACGCTAATTGGGTAAAATAAGAAAGATAAAGTTAAAGAGAGAGACACAGAGAGATTGTGACAGGTGGAGAGAGATAGGGAGATAGTGAGAAAGACAGATTGATCAGGGTGAAAAGTAGTAATAATACTACCATTTACTACCCTCGGGACCTTGATAATTTTCAGAGTTCAAGAAGCGATGTTATCGAGGAAGTCACATTTAATTACCAACCATCGTTCACTGGCTCCCGTCTCAGACGACTCATGTGAAATAATATTCTACCCACATTTATGCTTGGGGGGTTTCCCGTGTTTTGTTCATTTTAAAAAAAAAACTGTTTAATATACAGACACTCATCTCTATGTAACTGACGCTTTGCATATCGTTAGTTACAGCGAATTACCGCAGCTCTACATTCACAGATTCATCATACTTGTTATGATACTCTCGTAGAACTATGTATAGTTCCAATTTCGTAATTTCGTAATCATTTTTCATGTCTTCAGTCGTTATCAATAAGTTCTCAATACATATCTTCGCTTTAAACAAAAGAAAACAAATCGGTTTTCTCAAGTTAGAATACTTGGACGGGAATACTAAACAGAAAATTATTCAGTGTTATTATTGATATTGATCACCCGTCTGAGGTGGGTAATGGGCCCTGTCAGAATTGCCAACGTGAGATTTTCATCACCAGCATCTCGCTCATTCGTAAAGAGAAGGATGAGTTCTGGGAAAGGTGAGAAAAAAAAAAGTGAGCTTTCCCATTACTTTTATGTCATTTTGGAAGAACATCATGGTAGAAATGTCCCCTGAAAATGTTTGCTCTTCAAATGCCCTTAAATTCGAAATGTGACAAGATATAGCTGAAGTGTTCGGGCCGAACATTAATGCCACAATCATGTGCGTGCAGTCCCGCACACCCATTTCTGGGTGCAGACAGGGTCGATTTCTTTCTTATCATTTTGATGATTCCAAAACCTCACAGTATACACCAATTCTACGGTAGACATGATTAACCTTTCGCAGTTGCTTTGAGACATTTCTTTCACAATGAAATACCATGACTAGAACTCCGTTTTAAGTAAGTATACTGAGTTCTGGTTAGTCCGACAAAACCATTTGATATATGTCTGGACGTTGAAAATTTCTGCCATAAAATTGATGGAAAATATTATTAAAGCCCCATCATCCCTTCAAACATACATACATACAAACAAACAAACAGAGAGACAAACAAGAACAAAATGAAACGAACAAGGAAATCGTCATTGTTAGAGAAATAACGTTTTCGGTCTTGATCTTATTTTCTTCCGATTTGAGTAATTTTGTTCACATCAATCCCTTTAAAACAACCCCTCTATTGTGCATTATCATGATAATGGTAATATTTTTTTTTTTTGGTATACATTCTCCAGAAATATAAAACCATCATGACCTCTTCAACTCTTTCGTAAATTCGTAAAATAAATAAATTAAAAGAAAAGAAAGAAAGAAAGAAAAAAAAAGATGATTAGGCCATAAGCGCCTATTTTCCTCAATTTTTGGGGTGTTTTTGGTTTGGAATATCCGTCGTGTACTAAAACAGATTACTTTAAATGAAAACTCTTGTTGAAGGGCCGGAAATCTTCAGAATGCTTCAGTCATAGGGTTGCTTTTTCATCAAAATTGTCTTCGTTTGTGTATGATTGATTAAAAGCGGGGCATGGGGGGGGGGGGTCGAATTTTTTATTCTGGAAATGTTATTTGTAAGAGTACCAAGTGTGAACCTATAAAAATAAAAATGAGTTTTGGTTATGCGATTACATTGTGAAAGAAACTGTCTCAAAGCAATTGGGAAAGGTTGATCATGTCCTCCCAAGAATTGTTTTATACTGTGACGTTTTGGAATCATCAAAACGGTAAGAAATAGACCCAATCACGCTGAAAAGCACATGCACTGCACACAGAAATGGGTATATGGGACTGCACACACACACACACACGTGGCATGCATGTTCGGCCGGAACATTTCAGTTTTTTTCGCGTCATATTTCGAATATGAGGGCATTTCAAAAGCTATCCTTTTCAGAGGACATTTCTAGTATGATGTTCTACCAAACTGACATTAAAAGAATGAGAAAGCTCACAAAATCTTCTTTTTTTTTCATCTTCAACCTTCTCTTTAAGTCACGAGTTTAGAGATTATACCCAGTGATGCTACTCCAGGGATTCATGCTTTGTAAGATGAAATTTACCCACATCATCGATCAACCTGCTCCCTCAGGCCCAATTATTGTGACAGATAAACACCCCTACTACATGCAGCGTGTTTTTTTCCTCCTCATAATTTCTACCTGATATTAAAGTTATAGACCCCCATAACTAAGTGAAAGGGAAATACATCAAAAGATTCTTCCTATACTAGCATTCCAAGAAGAAATGTTTTTAACCCGTTGACTACTGAACTATCTTATCCTCATATAGGCTTAGTGTAGGGACCATCTGGTTCCTGTTTGCAAAGAGTTAATGATTGCAAAATGTATGAGGGAGAAGAACGAATGTTATGTAAAAAATACAAAAAAAAAACAACAAAACAACAACAACAAACAAACAAACAAACAAACAAACAAACAAACAAACAAACAAAACAAAACATATGGTTCATGAATAGGCGATAAACTCAACTGGAACATGCACATACAAAATATATCCAAAATTATTTCCCCGAATATTGGAATAATGAATAAACTCAAATATTTCTTTCCAAGGACTACACTTTTCATACTATATTTTTCACTTATCTTAATTATGGAATAATGGCTTGGGGTAACACTAATGAATATCTTACTGATAAAATTACTATCTTACAAAAGAAAATCATAAGGATAATGCATAATGCTCCTGTTCGTTCACATAGTGATCCTTTATTCTACGAATCTAAAATTCTAAAGTTACCAGATTTATTTTTTTTTCAAACGGGACAATTCATGTATAAATTGAATAAAAACGAACTGCCACACGCTTTCATTAACATGTTCACAAGAAACAGTTCCATACATACATACCCAACAAGACAATCAAACCGTTTCCACCTTCCCCGCTCCCGCACTCTTTTTGCGCACAAAACCGTCTCTTTCTACGGCCCGAAATACTGAAACCCACTTAGCAGCGATATAATCAACTCCCAAAGTCTAAACTGTTTCAAAAGCAAGTTGAAAAAAAAAAACAACAACAACAACAACAACAAAAACAAAACAAAACAAAACAAAACAAAACAAAACAAAACAAAAAACAAAAAAAACCCCATCTCATCCAACTATATGCAATGAATTCAAACTGAGCGAGCAGGACCCACCTCTCTCTCTCTCCATCTCCTTCTCTCTTCTCCTGTTTTACTCCCTTTTTACCCCTTCTTTTTCCTGCCTTCTCTCTTCATTCTTCTCACACACAGAAACCCACATTATCTTTCATCTTCCTCCTTCCTCCACCCTCCTTCTCTTCATTCTCTTTTGTTCCACACCGTCTTGCACTTCTACTTTACTTTCACACTTAGTTTTTCTTATGGGTTGAGGCAATAGTCCTCCCTCAACTCACTTTAATATCAACTCTCTCTTGTCAATAATTCGTTTCTCGTAATGATGCTTTAGGAATTCAATATTATTGAACGACCCAATCGTGATTAAGTTATATAAGTTTTTGGACATGTAATATACAAGCTTTGCTTTTAAACATGTCCAACTGTTTTCAACATCACTTAATAGGTCAATATCTTTGCATCATATTGTTTACTTATTGATATTTGATTATGTGCCCATATCTATGGAAAAAAAACATCATTGTTATATATTGTTGTTATTGTATTCATTTTGTGTTATGCACTACAGTATTATGTTAATATGATTGAAAACAGTCAATAAAATTTGAATCTGAATCTGAATCTGAATCTGACTATTGATAATTGAAGTTTGTAATTTTTTATTTACCATTGTCATGATTGTGAATATTAATATGAACTTGTCCATTTTTCAATATCATTTTATTCCGCAATGAACCAAAATATATGCTTACATTCCGTTGACAAATCATGAAAACAAAGAAGACACAATGCGACCGGATGGGTGTTTCATAAAGCTGTTCGTAAAGTTACGCTTGACTTTACGAACGACTTAAATATGACAAGCCAAATGTGATGCTCAATCATTTTTAACTGCATCAACTAAAGTTGAACTGTGCAGATGTAGATTAACATTCTTATCATAACAAAAAAATTTTAATGCAAATAAATTTTTTGCCATAATTTAATTGAGGTTATTGGAAATACAGTCACACTTTGTTAAAACATCAGGAAAGACTTTGGGCATCCTACCTGGCACTTCATATTCAAGTAGTTCGTAAAGGCATGCGTAACTTTACAAACAGCTTTATGAAACACCCCCCAGGACTTCTATGAAAATTTCTCTCGGGATTTAAGTAGTAACCGACTTATCGACATTGCTGTCTAAGGTAGATGTTTAAGTCGAGGACATTAATATGTACGATGATGATAGCAGCGATGACGTTTATTGTCATGAGTAAACAACCCATGAAATATGACCCCCCCCCCTCCCTCCCTCCCCATTTCCCAATGAAATACATACATTTCAGAATTAACCACACTGGTAAGGTCAATATGTTTATTATTCTCGATATTCATTTGTTTGTTTTGAAATCCTTTCTAGGGGGAGCTCACTTCCCTCGATATGAATGAAAAAAATTGACTTTTTAAAAAAAATTTTAATTTTTTTTTTTAGATCAGCTACATAGGGCTTTTTCTTTTCAAACTCGATATTTATATTTATAGATTGGTAGTGCATGATGATACCAAGTAAGCAATGTCCATGAAAATAATGATATTTATTGTTTGGCTTACTTACTTAGAGTATCGTCTTGTTTGAGAGGATGTGTAAAATGCACAATACACCTGAGTGTTTTCTTTCACGAAACAAGAAGATGACCATTTGAATGGTCATCACAATTATCAACAACCAGCGAGCTGTCCCGATGGAATTAGCAATGCCATAAAAGAACCTTTGCTGTCAGACGTTTTATTTTTGTCGCAGCGATTGCTTAATCATCTAATGCACAGATGCACGAATACTTGTCGTTTCGTAGAGACACGTCGAAGTGTTGTGTTTTCACATTGGAACTTTCCGTGTAGACATGGTAGATGCATACTTTTATTTCACGCTGAGGCATAATTTGAGCAGGGGAAATGTAACTTTTATTTCCCTTATTTGAGCGTTATTCTTTTGTGATTGTTGCATGCTAATTAACATGATTAGCTTGACTTGTACAGTTTTTGCTGTCACCTCAAGATGTTCAAAATCACATGTCTGAGATTTATCATATCGTATGTATGAGTTATCCATACTCTCTCTGTGAGATATGCTACCTTGCTAAAGAGAAACGCGGCGTAATATATCACACACCGTATGGACAGTCAATATGATTCCAATAAATCTAAATTCAGAAGAAATTATGAGAAATACAAACGTGAGAACACGACCAAATCTTTGGGTATTTCGTGGAGACACAACAAGAGATGCAGGCTATACCGACTATACTATTGACCAGGACGAATTATACGCCGTAATGGGCAGCTGATGTAAACGTCAATTTTCCAAGAACTCTGTATCCATAAATGGATCAAGCGATCGTTATTTCTGAGGGGAAGTATGATGTGCCTGTAACAGTGACATAGCTGAAGACCTTTGATGTGTTCCTCGTTGCATGCGATTTCAGTGCGCATGTCCCAACTGTTAACCCGTTGGCTACTGAATTCTCCTATCCTAATATGCTTAATACTACGGTTTCCGTTGGCAATGAGTTAAGACCAAAGTGTCTCAGAGTGTAGGAAAAAATGTTTTGTGAACAATGTTAGGATACAGTGTTAAACACCGTGTGTTAAACACCGTAAGTTTACACTGTAAATAGTATGTTTGTGTTCCACCTTTACCAGTGTTTATATGGTCACACTGTGTTGCCTTTTAATTATGCTTTGTGATTCTCCCCGTGACCATGATGTTACCACAGTGCTATCACAGTGATGCCACAGTGTTACCACACTATGGGGGCGTTGCAAGAAAGTTGCAATCAATTGCAAATCCCCCAAATCAGTCGCAAGTCTTGCAATCGATTGCAACTCAACTTTCTTGCAACGCCCCATGATATGTCGCACACTGGTTCCGCATAGTGTTTTCACATTGTTACCACCCCAGCAGGACCCTCTTACATAAAAAGTTGCGTTAAATTGCAACCCAAAAAATCAAACGCAAGTCCCAAATACGTGATCCTGATTGGTTGAAGATCAAGTTGCGTTTAATTTTTTTGAGTTACGTTTAATCGCAACTTTTTATGCATGAGGGCCCAACGTAGCAAGCTGATGGTGGACCAACGTTGGAGCGACGATGTATGGGCGTGCACACACAACGCTGGTCCAACGTTGCTACCCAACACTGGACCAACGTCAGGAAAAAAAAAGGACAACGTTGGTGTAACGTTGGAGCGACTTGTGATTGCTACCTGGGAGTGTCGCCGCAGTGCTCCCATACTGCTCCCACAAGGTTACTACAGTGTTACCACAGTTAAGAGTTTTACCATAGTAATACCACGGTGTTACTACTACGGTGTTACTACTACGTTGTTAACACAGTGTCAACACTGTTTCCGTTTACAGAAATAGGGGGAAATTATTTATTTATGCATTTAAAGCACATTTTTTGTCACAATCAGTACAAGACTCCTTTAAAGGGGAAGTTCACCCCGAAGATTACTTGAGTTTAAAAAATGCAGAAAAAATAAAGAAAAATATTGGCGAAGGTTTGATGAAAATCGGTCAAATAATAAAAGAGTTATGAGAATTTAAAGTTTTGGATTCGTGACGTCACATGCGAGCAGCTGCCCATTGGTCATGTAATAAATATTCCATATATTCGCATTTTTTTTACGTTCCACGATAAATTAATATTGTTTCTTTTCAGAATCTAGTATTGAATAACATTTCTGACAATATATCAAATGCACAGACGAAAATATTCTAAATTTTCTGAGAAAACTGTATTTTATGGAATATTTATCACATTACATAATGGAGGAGCTGCTCGCATGTGACGTCACAAAATCAAAATTTCAAAAGTCCATAACTCCGTTATTCTTTAACGGATTTTGTCCAAACTTTCGCCAATATTTTTCTTTATTTTTTCTGCATTTTTTAAACTCAAGTAATCTTCAGGGTGAACTTTCCCTTTAAATATTGCTCAGTAAACCATGAGGGCCGGGAGTCACAAATATATTTCAAAGGACGATACAATAATATGAATAAAGTAGTATGATGAAATAAAGAAAGAATGCACTCTTTATATATAAAACAACGCAAACGATTTTTTTTTTTTTTTTTTTGGGGGGGGGGGGGACGAAATCAAAGAAGAAGAGGGGTCTAAAATTTTTTTGAGATTTGCATTACCCATTTCCCCAAGCGTGAATTTCTATATTGCTTGTCTCAAAGTGTTCACTAGTTAATTCTTTCTCTTTAGAATAAGTGTGGTTTTATAAATGAATATGGCATAGACTCTCTCAAATACTGTTGATGATCCTTTCCCACCCCTAACAAACATACTGAAACTTGAATTTGTGCAAGCATTAATCAACCACAAACACGTAAACTAAAAATGGTTCCTTAATCGAACCCATTAGTTTTAGTTCACGCGAATCGACTTGTAAATGATCCGTTTGAACACGATTGCACGGGCAATGTCATGTGCTTTCGCGCATTTTATAACTCTTTGTCGATAAATATAGTTCGCATACATCAATTTCCTTTCTAAAGATAATACGCCGGAATTGAGAATTGAACACTCAATCTTCGAAAAGTTTTTCGTTTTTTTTTTAATGGGATTGTATAATTTGAAGAAATCGCTGCAAGAGACGTGGGAGCTATTTAAGGATAAGTGTGAAGCTTCCCATGAATAATTTAAAAGCTTAGTTTGTATTTTGTTTTTGGATTCAGTTGTAACCTTTTTTGCACAAATCTGCCATGCATTAGTTTTTTGGTTTGTCAGATTTAAAATTCAGCTAACCATCACCGTAAAGGCCAAGAGCTAACTATCATCATTTATGGAAAGGTAAATGATTCATTAATTTACTTGGCTATTACCTTAATATCATCATTTTCTTGGAGCTGAATATGTGACATGCATCTCCAAGAAGTTACAGGATATTTTAACTTAAAAGGATAAACTCGTTATGCATATTCTCCATGCTATAGTTTTCATTTCTTTATTGGATTTCTTGTTTTCTTTTGTGATTGTATATGTTTATTTTTATTTTTCGGAATCAGCTTTTTCTTATTCTTTCTTCCTCGTATATTTCGCTATTCATTTTTTAAAACCAACATTATCCACAATAATTTACTCGTCAGTCGTCACGTCCTACACGAGGCGACAGGTCTTTTTGAGTATTGTTAGGCCTATTGTTGTAAAAAGAAATCCTCCCGTCGCCCCACCCCTAAAAAAAAAAAAAAATAAATAGATTAAATTAAAAAAATAAAATAAAATAAACAATAATAAAAACTATATAAATAATAAACTAATAAACAACCCCTTCCCCCAAAAAATAATAATGAATAAAAAAAAACAGCAACAACAACAACAACCATAAAACAAAAACAAATATGAAACAAATAAGTCAACGGATCCCCTACAAAATGTCCAAAGGACAAAAATTGCCACTACGTAATTCATTAAGAAAATGACTTCCTGTATAATTAGCCAAATTTACATGTAATTTGGTGAGTCTATGACAGATTGTTTTATGCGCATAAAAATGCAGGGTAGCATGATGCTTTCAAAAAATTTTCGTCTGTTGATAATATCCTAGTCCTATGTAGGCCACTACAACTTTCAATATAAAATTTGACTACGTGACCAGTCATGCAGGATTACGTTTAGACAATGCAATTCGCAGTGCCTTATAGCAACGGGTTGGCGGGGGGGGGGGGGGGGGGGCACGGGGGTATGTGCCTCCTCCAATCGAATAGAGACGGACGGGGAAGGAAGGAAGAGAGGGAGAAAGAGAGAAATTGTGTGTGTGTGTGTGTGTGTGTGTGTGTGTGTGAGAGAGAGAGAGAGAGAGAGGGGGGGGGGTAAAGGAATGTGGGGAAGAAAATATGACAGGACCCCCCCTTATCGGTGCACAAATAATTCACATTTTATCCACCTATATTTAAGACCAGTGCCCCCCCCCCCCCCACCTCCCATGATACCAGTGGCCCCTCAATGACTGGACCTACGATGCGTCACTCACTTTGGGATGCAACTCCTTCCAGGACCTCATCCTTTCCAGGTGCCTTTTGGTACGAAATAGAGAAAAAGGGGTGTGGCACATTTTTGTTGTTTTGCAAGTAATTACGGTAATATGCCACTTTGATTTTAAAAGGGTGCACGGGCCGGTTGTGCAATCCCCCCCCCCCCCCCCCCCCCCGCCATTTGCCAGTGGCATAATCTGTATGCTATGTATGCGCTAGATGGTGATGATAGGGATGTTTGTTGGATGCAGACAGGTTGTCCCTGGTTACGCCTCCTCCAGCCGATGATGAAATCAAGTGTTTGAATGAGATCATTCTCCAGTGCTAAATGTCAGGCCACCCGAGATCTGTAGATTGTTTTCAAGGACCGTGCAGTTGGAAGGGATACAGGACCCGAATGATTTTCAGAGCTGTCGACGGCGTTTGTTGCCTCAAGACGAGTGGTGAGGTTTAGTTTGACCCCAACCCAACCTAGTTTTATTTTTATTTTTTTGCCTCGAGTGTATAACTGTATAATGCCGAAGAAATACATCTGACCAGTAGCGGATTACAAATTTTAAAACAGAGGGGATGCCCAGTGGCGTATCTACTGCCCTTGTAGAAAAGCAACATTGTATGGGCATGCATGCAACGAGATTAGATCACAACAGAAGTGGCGCGGCAAAAAATAGAATGGGTTCCTTCGCTCGCTGAAAAACCTTGTAAATCGTTCAAACAAAAATATCTAGTCAAATATTAATATATTCAACTTTAACTAGGAAAAAAAAATCGTATGAGGGACATTTACGAGAATCGATTCAAAATGAATAGGAGAATATCAGTCATTCGTATATATATTGCCATGATTGCTGTAAGTCTGAATCAACGATATTCATGATATTATAGATGACTTGAATTCTAGTCAAAATTGACGAGTTTCGGGTTAAAATTGAATAGCTCTTATTTTTTTTTTCTTAAAAAAAAAATGGATCGGCTGTCACGTGAGTGTATGGAACCTACCTCGCCACCCCTTCCTTCTCTGGATTCACAACTGCTGATGTTATAGGCAGGGCGTGTTTGGAAGAAAGGGGACATACTGGAGTCTTCATGATGTGACGATCTAGAGTATTAACAAAAGCCAGCAGAGTAGGAGGATGCACGAGAATAGACACAGAAAGATGAAGAAGAGATTGTCTTGAAGAAAAGAGAGAATGAAAGGAACAAGATACCACCGTCTTTTCGACCGCTCCAGTTTCATCAGCTCAGAAGTTTAAGAATGAAGACGAGCCATTCTCTGAGTCTAATGCAGATACTGGGTCTGTTAACCCTTTCAGGACAGGAATAATTTAAGAGCTAAATTGACCACCTTTTGTTCTTCAAATTGGCAACAATGATATTTTTCTTTTAGAGCTACATGGTTCTAATAAGGTGTGATGTCTTTGGAAACAATATACATGGTTAGAAACTTTGTCGAAAAGATAAAAAAATTGCCAATTTCGATAAAAAACAATGATTTTGAATCTCTCAATGTGTTGCCAATTTAAGGATTTTAAAGTTTATTCTTGTTTTTTAAATTCCCTGCTATCAAACACAATACGGTCATGCAACAAAAATGGATACAGAGTGTGCAGAAATTTTTGCTCTTTCTACTCATGTATCTGGTATATTTTTTAGAGCTCTGAATCAAAAGTTATTGAGCCAAACCACAAAATGTGGTCAATTGTCTTGAAAGGGTTAACTAGTCTGACCTGGTTATCAAGGTTATGTTTGCTGCCTCAGTCTCTCCCCGACCCTTTTCTAGCGAACCCCCCTCCCCCCAAATACAAACATGACAAACGAGTGCTCACACGAGGCGTCATTTGCTATCGTTAGGGTCTCGTCTGTGACTGGTTCGTCATGAAAGAGTGACATCGTTCAAAAAGTGACTGAGAAATGAAACAATAGTTTTAATAACTGGAGTATTGACTTCACCAGCTCGATATAGTGCAGGTAATGACGCAATCGAAATGAAGCCTCGGTGGAGCAGGGCTTTGCTGACACGCAGAAGATGGGGGGGGGGGGGGGTTGGAGTTATATTGCACTTCGCCATGCATCCTATGATGGGATTTTGTAGACGATGGAAAATCCATTTCTGTTAAACATGTATAAGGGATCCGAGTGTGCTGATTTTATTACAAACACATGATCCCTGGGTTCCTACACCACTTAGCCATGCCGCCACTTTCGAATGGAATCATTATGCATGCAACAAATATTTATAGGCACTCTCTTTTTGTAGGAAACATGCAACTTAGCTCGGGTAAACAGAGGTGTCAGATCCAGTAAGTGGGTGCCAAAGTGTAAAATATAATTCATTTTTTTCCTTTAGAGTTTGATCAAAATCTATTGATGCTTTAATTATTGTGACATAATGACTTTTATGGGAATTTCCTGTAATAATTGTAAAATTATAGCTAACATGTTACCTTATTAGGCCCATTCATAGTTGCCGATTGTTTTTTTTTTTTAAATAGCCACACAGAAATTACCCATCTATTTTCCCTCGCCCCTAGCAATTATAATCATGAAAATTCCTGCATTATGTCTACTGGGTGCCAAAGTGGAAAGCATAAATTCAACTTTTCCTTAGATTTTGATTAAAATGCACTGATACTTTCATTATTTAGCAATAATGACTATTATGGGAATTCTCTGTAATTGTCAAATTAGCTAACGTGTAATCTTACAACCAGGGGCGGATCCAGGATTTTGTATAGAGTGCGGGGGGGGGGGGGGGGGGTACACAAATGCAGGATTGGGAAACTGCTTGGAGGGAGATCCGTATTTTTTAGTCTCGCCAGCCCTCCAAAAGTCGCTCGGTTTGGGGGGGGGGGGGGAAGGGCGGAGGACGGAGGGCGGATGACAAAACAAAACAAAACAAAAATCGCCAGCATAACAAAAGTCGGTCAGTGGGGGGGGGGGGGGGGGGGGGGTATGGGGTCCAGTTTCCCTCCATGATTCTCTGACAAGCAACAACAAACAAACAAAAAAAAAAAAAAAAAAATCCGTTCTAAAGGGGGGGGGGGGACACGGGCCGGGATTGCTCCCCCCCCTAAATCCGCCACTGCTTACAACTCAAAGTCATGGTTGCCGATCTTGGGGGGGGGGGGGGGGGGGGGGGTTAACAGCTACACAGTAATCTTTTCCCCGCCCCTACTAATTATTATCATCACGATAATGGCTGTTTTTGTTTTGGAATGGGGGCAGCTGTGCTTTGCAAATACCAGAATTAAGATGTTCGACAACTGCATCTCTTCTCAAAGGGTAAATAATGTATACAATCTCATCTTTAAAAGGTGGTTTAATGTTTCATCTCTTGATACATTTCTCAGGTACAAGTTCCATTCCAAATGAGTTTTCTTTATACATTTTTATTCACAGTTAAATTCATCGTTATGACGGAGTATAAGAGTGACAGAGAATGAGAGAGATTGAGAGAGAGAGAGAGAGAGAGAGAGAGAGAGAGAGAGAGAGAGAGAGAGGGGTAGAAAAAGAACGGAATTTGACTGTATCCATTGAATGTTGATCCAAGTAACATAATCGTGAGCAATCCCTTTTTCCTTCTAGTACTAAGGATTATAATTTTGGTTTCTTTAACCCCCGTTTCATTTTGGTCCCCAACCCATCTCGACCCCTCCTCCCCCATCCTCGCTTTCCCTCATCCAAATTATCGACATCATTTCACGCAGGCCTCCTCTCTGCAGCTCGGATGTGGGCGATAGGTAGCCTGATTCACCCGACGGCTAGTAATGAAGAATGAAACGAACGAGCCAGGCGCGGCTTGGGTTTTCTTTGATGTTGTCATCCCTCCAGCGATCGCGAGGAACCAGCCTTCAAAAGATCACCATAATGCATCTTCATCATCATCATCATCCCGTTCAACCTCATCATCTTCTTTTCTCCTATCACTTCCTCCTTCTAACGCTCTTGTTTAGTCTTGTCATGTATCTCTCCCTCTCTCTTTCTTTTTATTATCCTGCACTCATTTTCATTTTATCCCTTTTTTTACAGCATTTTCTGTGGATAAAGTTGTGGCGTAGAAAACGCTGGATATCTATTAGTAATACACTTATTTTTAGCACGGAGCGAAGGTCCTTGCAATCTCAAGTTCTCTATCTTTTTTTCCTTCAAGGCTGTCCTCTATCTCTCCCTCTCTCTCTTTCTCTCTCGCTAACTCATTTTCTCCCTCTTTCCCTTTCTCTCATTCTCTCTCTCTCTCTCTCTCTCTTTCTCTTTCCGCGTCTTTTTTATATCTCCATGCCCTTTTCCCACCTTAACTCTTTTCTCAAATTTCCCATATGACTTTTGGTTTGGGATTATGAATGGTCATTCCGATCGCGCGGTATTACGACGTCTGTAAGGTGTCGACCGGTATTTCATCAATATTCCACTCTGCTAGTTTATTCGAACTAAGTGAGGAATTGATGGGTAATGATTATATAGATAATGAAGATGAAATGAATATGAGGAGGAGGATGAAGATGATGATGATGATGGTGATGATGATGATGATGATGATGATTATGGTGAACTGAATATGAGGTTGATGATGAAGATGATGATGAAGATGATGAGGATGATGAGAATGATGATGGTGATGATGATGTATGTGCGTGTGTGTGTGTGTGTGTGTGTGAGGGTGTGTTTTGACAGGGTAGGGGGAGAGGGGGGTAGATACAGGATTATTGATAGATTGACAAAGAAAGAGATAAGAAGAGAGAGAGAGAGAGAAAGAAAGAAAGACAAAAAAATATAAAGAGAATGGATTGTAACAGTGCCCCCCTCCCCAGATAAAATCCCCCAATAAACCCCCCCCCCCCCAAACAAAAAAAAAAATAAATAAATAAAAAATAAATAAATAAATAAATTTAAAAAAATAAAAAAATGAATTAATTAATTAAAAAAAAAACCAGGAAAACGATTTTGGTTTCATGTGAAGAAGCGACCGGATTGCCTGCTCGTTTTAGCCATCTAGAGAAGATGTTAACGTAGCAAGCCATACTTAAATCAAAGAATTCTTTTATAAGGTTCGCTGCCCCATAAGGATATCTCTGGGTGAAGAAAGAAAGAGATGGAGAAAGAGAGGGAGAGGGAGAGAGAGAGAGAGAGAGAGAGAGAGAGAGAGAGAGAGAGGGTGGGGTGGGGGAGGGGGTTTGGAAGGAGAGAAACATTGACAGACTGCAACTCTGGTTATAGTATGTATTCCTTATTTGAAAGAAAAAAACTGGCTTTAAGATTCTGATTTCTGAAAAAAAGTGGCAGAATTTGCCTATACACGTTTCACCAATTTACTGGAGCTGTAGTGGAGATGTTAACGTATCAGGTCGTGCTTGAAATATGTTGGGACTTTTAAATAACTGGTTCACTGCCCTGCAAGACTACATCTACAAGTAGAATCCAAATGTCGGTGAGTTTAAACAAATAAAGAAAGAGAAAAAGATTGCTGAAACAATGGATCAAAGGGTAAAGAGAATCGACTCAATATACTCCAAAAAATAAATAAAAAAATAGTAATGATAGTATCAAAATGAAACATAATTTAGAGAAAGTAAGAGAGACAACATAGGTATACAGTCTTCTAGAAGGAAACAGAGAAGTATATAAATTAATACAGAGAAAAAGGGAGAGAGAGAGAGAAAGGGGGGAGCAGGGGGGATACCAAGAAAGTATGGGAGTACAGCGGAGTCGATATGATAAGAGAGAAATAATGAGAGAGGAATACAATTATACAGAAAGAGAGAGGGAGAGAGAGAGAGAGAGAGAGAAAGAGAGAGAGAGAGAGAGAGAGAGAGAGAGAGAGAGAGAGAGAGAGAGGGGGGGGGGGGGGGGGGGGGGGGGGGGGGGGGGGATGAAGAGAGGTTTTTGAGAGACCGCAAATTAAGTATTTCTTGTTCGACATTTTCGACATTTAGCTTTTGAAAGATTCTGATTTGTGAATAAGTGGCCGGATTAGCCGACACGGGTTGTCAATCTACTGAAGATGTAAACACATCAAGCCATGCGTGAACCGAAGGATTCTTGTGTAACAGGTTCACTGCCCCGCAAAAGTATCTCCCTGTGAAATCCAAATGTCGATAAGTACATGCTTAGAATAGAAGAGAAATGGAAGAAGGGAGAACTGTGTATCAACAACAACAACAACAACAAAAAATAAAAAAGGAAGGAAACAAAAACAAAAACTAAAACGGGCAGGTATGAACATTTTGTAGTGAGGAGAGAAGACGAGGGGGATGAGGTGGAAGAAAAATGAGACGAAATTATTGAAAGAATGGAAAAGAATAAAAGAGAAGGAATGGAATAGCGAAGGGAGATTTAACCCCAAAAAAGCTGGAGTGTGTGTGTGTGTGTGTGAGAGAGAGAGAGAGAGAGAGAAAGGGGAGGGGGGGGGGGTTTGGCATTTTGGGAATTTCACTACAACACCATTACAGTATTCCTTTTTGGGCAATTTTAGTTTCAAATGCAACCCCCCCCCCCCAAAAAAAAAAAAAAAAAAAAAAAAAAAAAAAAAAGCACACTCGTAAGTGTTGGTCATCTACATGAGATGGTAACTTAGTAAGCCATGCGGAATGAAAAGGGTCTTGTGTGTGTGCGTGTGTGTGCGTGTGTGTGTGTGTGTGTGTGTGTGTATATATATATATATATATATTGTGTTCTGTGCCCCACTGCGAACATTACGAAAAGGGGGTTGTCTCGTACCAATATGGCAAATTACCCCCCCCCCCCCCACAAAAAAATACAAAAACAAAAACAAAAACAAAAAGGTCTTGAAGAAAAGACTTTAAGATATGATAGCTGTTTCGGGATTTATGCTTGCATTTTCTCAGGTATACAAGCAAACTCTATTAAAGGGAAATCAATTATAAGCTTTGCTATAGTTTAACGGATTCGGCACATCGTTTTGAAATGAATTGAACAAAATGAGGCAAGCAAGAAGTAGGAGGAGATGGTTCAGATATATTTAAAAGAAAATACTTTAAAATGAGGGTTGAATGGGTTAAGAAGAGAGAAAAAAAGGGGGGGGGGGAGAGAGATGGGGCCACATATAGATATAAATTAAGTATTCATACTAGAAGCTGCGAATATGTAAATCCTTCTGAGACGATAAAATATGCGAAAGTACTCCGTGCTACGTTCGTAAAAAAAAATAAGAGTAGACCAGAATCGTATACCTCATAATTGCTTGTATGCTGAAAAAGGAATTCTGAATATCTCTCCAGTCAAGACAATGACGATTGTAAATAAATATTGCATCGATGAGCGTGAAAAATCAATAGATGCAAATATGGATTTTATACTGGGTGAAAGAAAGGAATATAATAATAGTCATAATTCTTTGAAATATAATGAAATAAAGTTTAAGATCAAAAAGAGATTAGAGGCGATACTTTTTTCTTTGTTCATAGTCTCAAAATTTAATACGTGAAGTCGGCTGCGGAGATTTTCAAACGTGAATACTGCTAAACAGACAAACTATTAGCAATTGAACAGAGGAAGGCACTGTCCCTGTCTATGGTTACGGCCTTGGTTTACCCGAAGGTATATTTATTCCTGCAGATGAAACTCTAGCAGTTTTTCAGCTCCGCACAAGTCATCGGGTTCCGTCGCGGTCGAGAGCCCGGGACCATCTTCGCCTACCGCAAGCCTTCCCAAGCAAACCACCGGTCGGATCGGATAACTGAAATTCAGCGTGATTGTTCGGATCACGTAAACATAAAAGACGCGTCCATACCAGTTTGCATTTCCCCCTGGCTTGATTTGGCTTTGTGCGATCTAGTTGTGATGTCCATACGTTGTCAGATCTCACATCGCGTTTCTAAACATCATGAACATGAAGCTAGAGGAGATAGCTCGGATCACGATAATTATGGTGCGTTTATATCATTCGGTTTTACACTACCTATAGATTTCTACTACTGCGTTATCTACGTGTAGTTCGAGTCGGTACGGAGTGATTTTTTTTAAAACCAAGGAGCTTTCTGAGATCACGTATACTTGCTTATGTCAATCTAATTTTAATTTACATCATTAAAAAAAAAAAAAAAAATCATTTGATCAGCCCAAGTTTACTCGATCTGGTTTATCTGTCCATTCATTAAGAGATCTTACGTTCAAACGTTCTTTGTTTGTTTGATTATTTTGTTTTGTTTTATTTAGTTTGTTTGTTTGTTGTTGTTTCGTTTGGTAAGCCGACGTATCTCACATCATATGGACAACGAAACTTATCGTTTACACTGGTGTAAGGCTGATCGAAATATGGGAAATTAAAAAACTTGCATGGACGTAGCCTACCTATGATCAGATGAAAATGAAAGATATACTATCAAACTGGATTACCGATCGCTTTGATTGATAATTAAAGACCTTTTGTTCGTTGCAAAATCTCGTATGCTAGTGCTTCTAGAAAAAAAAGAAAGAAATATTACTGCTTCTATAGGGTTGAGGGAGAAGTGGGCTAAATGATATTTGAATGAGAGGTATTGGGATGAGATCCGTTCATGCAGATTCTTGGCCACTTACAAGGTAAAACAGTTTATTGCTCATAACCATGATAACCACAAGCAAAATGGTGTTTTCGTTTCAAAGTAAAGTTAGTCATGGGTAGAGCATGAGCGTGTGTGTGTGTGTGTGTGTGTGTGTGTGTGTGTGTGTGTGTGTGTGTGAGAGAGAGAGAGAGAGAAAAAGAGAGAGGAGAAATAGAGAGAGAGAAAGAGAGAGAGAGAGAGAGAGAGAGAGAAAGGAACAGAACGCGTGTTGCAGTAATAATCTATTATGTTAGGTCAATAATAACCCGTTTGTGTAAATTATTTTTTACTCTTCTTAATATCCTTATATTTGTATTGTTAGTTTGATACGTACAAAGTCATTACATTGTTTTATGTTTAATCATTGAATCAATATGTATCATGTATGATAACTTTGGAACGGAAAATAAAATCAAAACAAATCAAATCTATGTTTTGAAAAAAAAAGTTTCACTGGGTGTTCTTTTATGATCCTCTCCAAGCCCTGTGATTGTCAACTAATAAATGCTGCGTCATTTTAGAGCTCTAATTTCGGTCTTGGGGCTATTTGTCGGAAGAATGTATCGCAGACTTGTTTTGTATTATTATTATGTGGATTTGGGACAAGTTCGTTACACATTAGAGATCACGAATAAGTGCACTTCGAAGGATTTAAGGTTTCACCACCGTTTAATCGGTTTGGTTTCATATAGCGGGTGTTGATAACAAGGTCACGTGATTGTTTCTCTCTCTCTCTCTCTCTCTCTCTCGCTCTGAAGAGTAGCACTGCAGCAGACGATACAAGATCAAGGTCGAGGTAATTCATGGCAAAATGGCGCCATTATAAATAATAAGATCGGATTCCTACAACAGAATTTCATAAATCTGCACAACAACCAGTGTAAGTTTCGATACCTGCCATTTATAAGGTTATAATGTCTACAAAGCTTTGTATTGTGTATTAGATTGAAAGTGCTGACATTGAAGTCATTTATCTTTTTGAATTCGGAGTCTTCAATTTTGAATCTATATTGGTAATGAAATAAACAAGATGGATTTTCCTTAATCATGTTAATACTATGTTTTCACCATCACCGCCGCCACAACCACCATCTTAATCATCATTACCATCATCATCATTATCATCATAATCATTATTATCTTCATCATTATGAAAGCGAATGTAATCATTCGTAGGTTTAACTATTACTAGACATTATTTAAAAAAAAATCAGTACAAGACAGGAACAGCAAGGAACTTTGTATTTGGGAGGGGGTGGGCGGTGTAAAATGGGGAGGGAATTACAGCCAATCCTAGTGCCATTACCGATGAACTGGTATATATATATATATATATCCCAACGTATAGAGGCGAATATGCCATTCCGAGTTGTTAAGTGATCCGCATGAGTTTCCGTTACCTATGCCACAAGTACGTTGTTGAACCTGCGTTTTATACCCCGGGGCGATTTCATCTGATGGAGCGTAGGGATGGCACACGGTTGGCAACTCTGTTACGGCGCCACTAAAGAGAGAGAGAGAGAGAGAGAGAGAGAGAGAGAGAGAGAGAGAGAGAGAGAGAGAGAGAGAGAGAGAGAGAGAGGTGGGGGTCATACACCGCTCCCACACATAACACTCACGAACACTCTCCCATCTAATTGACTGACCAATTCGGAATGGAAGACCCACCCCTTCCTTTTGTTTAGACATTTTGTTGGGATACTTTGATGGAAATTTGGTCCGACACCCTCTTTTTTTTAAAGGAGAAGTCGACCCTAGTATTTAGTTGATTGGAATAAAAGCAGAAAATCAGAGAAACAGATTAGTGTAAGCTTGAGCAAAATTCGATAAGAAATGAGAAAGTTATGATTTTTAAAAATTGTAATCAAACACAAACTGGCAACTTTGTGACGTATCTTGCAAGCTCCTCTCCCATTTTCTCTTTACAGAAAAAGCTGAAACAGTTCGAATGAATGGGGATGGTGGAGTGATGCATTTATGAAACGCGGGAAGGGCACTTTAACACACAACACAGGCTTCAGTCATCCACCCTGTGTAGATTCGAACCCATGATCTTTGGATTGAAAAACAGATGCTCTGTGTTAAAGAAGAAAAAAGTAGAAGAAAAATAAGGAGGGTTCCTCAAAAGAATGATAGGTCTTGGGACATCGATTTTGACTTTGAGAGTAACCCCTTCTAGTGACACTCCCAAGTGCTGATGGTATTTTTTTTTTCTTTACAGAAGAAATACCAAAGAAATGTAAAGGCTTAAAGTTATGCTAAGTGTTCCAAATTTTGGTTGTTTTAGGTTTATTGTAATGCATCTCCCACAGAGTTAGAAGAGGGTATTAAAGATAAACTTCAAAGGGCAAATAATTGAGATCAACCTAGCAAAAGCGGTGCATCTATATACTCCCAAGTAATTCAACCAAAAGCAACACATTGAAACTAAAACTTTGACTACAGCATTATAATGTGCATTCATGAAAGATTCTCGAAAAAATGCCAAGAAGAAGAAGAAGAAGAAGAAGAAGAAGAAGAAGAAGAAGAAGAAGAAGAAGAAGAAGAAGAAGAAGAAGAAGAAGAAAGAAGAAGAAGAAGAAGAAGAAGAAGAAGAAGAAGAAGAAGAAGAAAAGAAGAAGAAGAAGAAGAAGAAGAAGAAGAAGGAGGAGGAGAAAAAGAAGAAAAGGAAGAAGAAGGAGTAGGAGGAGAAAAAGAAGAAGAATAATAAAAGAAGGAGGAGGAGGGAGAAAGAAGGAAAGAAGAAGAAGAAGAAGAAGAAGAAGAAGAAGAAGAAGAAGAAGAAGAAGAAGAAGAAGAAGAAGAAGAAGAAGAAGAAGAAGAAGAAGAAGAAGAAGAAGAAGAAGAAGAAAGGACCAAACGATTTCGAAAACTTTTCCGATAAACTTTCCATTTGAATTTATCCACATCGACATGAGATCTTTTCTTTACAATTCTTTCATCGGCCCGAAAGGGCGGACGGAGGGGGGGGGGGGGGGCTTTGGCTATTTCTTTTTTTTTAATTATTCATTCGCTCCCTTTGAAGATTGATCAGTGGAGTTTAATGGATTTCAAAGATGACGTAAGAGCTTGCTAAATTTGACACAAAATGCCTTCCTTCGGGCCAAACACCTGCCGTGTCTGGTGGGCCGCAATCCCGAGAAGTAAACAGGAAACGAAACCCGTTACACACGCTCACAACCATATAGGCTACATGAAACATATTTCATTTGCAAATATTTCCTGAGAGGAGGAGGGGGCGGTGGTGGAGAAGAAGAAGAATAAAGAAAATAGGGAGTGAGGGGGGAGGGGTAGTGGGAAGACGACATTTCTTGGATTAAGTAATCTAATTTTGTTGCCTTAGATTATAAAAAGATGTACAGAGACGAAAAGTGAATACTCACCATGATGTGTATAAAACATATTTTGATCGGTTGTGTCAGTGATAAATTGCATGGATGAATGATTTCGGATACCACGAATAGCGCCCTCTTTCAGGTCAATGTATTATAAATATTTCCTATGCTAAGATAAATATTTCCTCGGGCCCCTAAAGCCTGCGAGGTGGAAGTCGCTATAACCATTCCAGCACAAATAACGGGCTATGCTGCTTTTCATCATTTCTTTTTACTTCTTTATCCTTTAACCGCCATGATCGATGGTCAGGTTTATCAAGATGAATAATTTAGCCATTTCTTCTGAATTCAGCACAGTTTACGCTGCGCCTATCAACAACAACAACAAAAAAAATGTTCCTTGGGGATGCAGTTATGATAAACCATGCTGGAAACTCATTCTTTATCGTGGGATTTTGATTTATCATTTTCTAGGGTGTCTCTGAGTTGGCCAAAGTAACCTCCTTATATGGCCATAACTGATTTATTCGACATGTTCAATATCACTGGCGGATTTTTTTATTTTTTATTTATTTATTTATTTATTTTTTTTTTGGGGGGGGGGGGGCACAACCAGCCCGTTCCCCCTTTGGACCTTAGTGGGATACCTTAAAGGGAAAACCAACCTTAATGTCGAGTTGCACCGAAAGAAGGAGGAAAAAATCAGAGAAGCAGATTTTTGGAAGTTTGAACGGAATCGGACAAGCAATAAGAAATTATGAATTTTTGAAAGTTGTAATCACTATATATATATATAGATTCGGCCAATTTGAAATTCCCATATATATAATATATACACACACACACATATATATATATATATATATATATATATATATATATATATATATATATATATATATATATATATATATATATATATATATATATATATATATATATATATATATATATATATATGTGTGTGTGTGTGTGTGTGTGTGTATATATATATTATATATATGGGAATTTCAAATTGGCCGAATAGGTAATGTCACTGTGATGTAGTTGCGGACAACTCCCCCATTTGCTCCAACACACAAAATCCATTACTCAGTAGGATCTCTTTCTTTCATGAGGACCTATAACAATATGCTATCTTCAATATAATGAGTACTGGCCCGAGGTTAAAGGCGCTTCGGAGAAAGCCGCAAATTAATGATATTTTTGTGTACGACAAACGGGAGAGAGTTGTCCGCCAGTATGTCACAATCGACTCACCAAACTGCCAATTTGAGATTCGCATAGATGCAGCGATCTCATTTTTCAAACATCCATAACTTTCTTATTCCTTGTCCGGTTTCTTTCAAACTTTCACCATCCTGTTTTTTCTTCTTATTGTTTTCTGCTTTCGCACAAGTCACCTAATTACATGGTTGGATTGCCCTTTAAACAGCCCCCAATATCCCATGCACAGCATCAAATATGACTTAAAATATTTAATTGTGATAACCCCTTTTTTTTGCTTGTGTGATATTTATTGGAATTTTGACCATCTTTTTTACACAGCATCCTAGATCCTCCCATGTTATGTAAAGAACTCTCAAGTTAACATTCTTGCAGTCATGAAAGCATTATTATATGGGTCAGAACAAGTGAATACGGGACACTACTTTTTGAATTTTGCCAATATTGCAATATCGTACTATATCAAATTGAAAATATTTTCCTGCGTCGTTTGACCCCCCGCATGGTTACTAATTGTAACGTTACGATATTGCGTGATTGATATGGATGAAGTGTTACATGGCTCCATACATAACATACCTGTATGGAAAATGAAAACAACTCGTTTAACTATTCGTTTTCTTCAAAGAAAGGAAATAAAAAATCAAATCAGAGAAAACATTAATCAATGACTCTTTTCCTCATGTTATATACAGTAAATACATACTGGTTTTTAAATTTTCATATAACATATGTGTCCCAGTTACCGAATATCCACTTTTTTAGATGCGGGATAATAAGACAATGTGTGGGATCGGTTGCCCCCCCCCCCCCCAAAAAAAAAAAAAAAAAAAAAAAAAAAAAAATTGGCCACTCATCTTTCCACAAGCAAAGTAAACAATAATAAAACAGGTTCTCCAATTTTTTGCTTTACCAAATGAATAGGGATTAAGTTTTGTTCTTTAAATCTATACCCCACCCTCAAATCTTTGAATTATCCTATAAGGCTTACAACAAGTCAATAATATGCCGAAAGAAACTTTAAATGGGGGCGCCAAACAAGACATCCTCTCCTGCGAGTACCTTGCTTAAAATATCGAGTCTGAGAACGACGAACTTATTTTTAAAAAATACATCAATATCAATCCCTTTGGCATTATTGACTTTAAACAAATTGAAATGAATTTACCGTACTAGGACGGTGAACAAACTAGATAAACGTGAACTAATTTCCCAATCACTCATATCGTTCAATCAATCAACGAATATTTCAATTTAGCTTAAGTGTTTGGTTTGTTTGTTTCAGAGTTCGAGACGTAAAGAGAGAAATTTATATTCCGCTGTCGTTAATTGTGACGGACGATACGCACTCGATCAGTAAAACGAGGCCGATGTATATGAACTAGTCGAAGAGGTGATTCCCCCCCCCCCCATGTACATTGACGGTCCCCACACAATTATACGTGAAACAACCCATCATTTTTTACTGCAAATTTTTAAAATAATTTGTTTTGCTTGTTCGTAAATTATTCTAATGATTGTTGGCATAATAACTGAAATCTGCAGACACTATTTAATATGTTTGATTTTGATTGCATTGAAGTATTGTGTTATTTTGTGGGAGAAAGTTTGGTCCGACGCCCCCATGCCCCCACGCATGGATAAGAGAAGTTAGAACATAGATGAATCAAATGTTAAATGTAGTTTGTATTGTACCACCCCCTCCTCCATATCATCATCAGCAGCAGCAGCAGCATTATCATCATCATCATCATCATCATCATCATCATCATCGTCATCATCATAATTCCCTTAGAATATTCCCTCATCATCATTATCATCATCATCATCATTATTATCATCATCATCATCACAATTCCCTTTGTATCCCCCCTTTGGTGTCTCTCTCTTCCCAATAGTTATCTATTTTCCTCCAATCAACCCTACCTCTTTTCCCTTCGCTCCAAACCTTACGTCTCTCTCCCCTCCCTCCCTCTCCTGCTATGAAAAAAACACAACTTTTTATATACATTTTTTTTCCCCTTTGGATACCAATCGAACACATTATCTCAGGGAAGTGGGACAGAAAAAATAACTTTTGTTGTGCCTCGTCAGTCAATGCTGTAACTTAATGATTTTTGCAGTGCATTCCTCGATACTTTTAATCAAAAATGTTGTCGTGATGCCCCGTGGGTATGGGATGTTTTCAGAGTGTTCATATTACTTCAGATCGGGTGAGGGAAAGCTGACCAAACGTAGCACGGCCCTGGGGTTTTAGGCTGAATCAACGTACCTGTCAGGCCGCACTTCAATGCAGGAGTTGTGAAGAGAGAGAGAGAGAGAGAGAGAGAGAGAGAGAGAGAGAGAGAGAGAGAGAGAGAGACAGACAGACAGACAGACAGACAGAGACAGACACAGAGAGAGTTGGGGGTGGGGTGGGATATACGTAGAGATTCTCTTCCCTTTTATCATCTTTACTGGGAACGCTTGGAACACAAAGGGAATACAAGTATCTTTTAGAAAGAATTATTCTTTTACATTTCATTTACTTTTCCTAATGAATTTTAGCTAAAGGCATCGGTGGGGGAAATAAAATAAATTGTAGACTTCGAGTTATGGGAAGTGGAGAATATTCCCTGACAGTCATTACACAAATTAATTTTGCATGATCTTAAATCAGAAAATGTTGCCTATACATAACTGAAAGTATAGTCTTGATCCTTGAATCGTGTGACATGAGGGTATTTTTTTTCGAAACAAGAAATCAGTTACATTCCAAGGTACACCCTGCTTGCCCCGAATACCTACAACGATAAATTAATTGCTCAGATCATTCACAGCGGTAGACTTTTAAGAATGAGTTAGTATGTGAACATAATTCATCTAATATTCTTCAAAGTCTACCTTAAAACCGAGCTTCCGTATTAGGATTGCATCAACTTAGCAAATTCAGGACATCTATAAGCATATCGGATTTATCATGCACTTCAACTACTTTTGAATGAAGCAACGCCAGTGAATAATTGAGTGCGGGAAGTCATGAATATATTCATGATATGGAGAACGAGATACGGACGCGTTTCCATGGTAACGAATACAGGTATGTCAGTCAAAGGATTTAGTGTGTATATCTATCGGCATGTTATATATCTTCATATTTTCCATTTTTCCAGAACCTGTAGCTATACTTAACATTTCTCTTCTATTTCTTCTATCTCCTTTTTATTGAACCATCATAGCGGCCCATAATTATGTCCGTATCATCATTATATTTACATACTAAAATCATCATCGTTTCTTGTTTATATTATGATTTGCATATTCATCTCGATTAGAAAAAAATAATCTGAACGATTTACTTAGAGCCTGGGTTCTTAATCATTTTTTCAGGAGGGCCAGAAATA
>CM046836.1:23162255-23239755 GCA_025618425.1 Heliocidaris tuberculata
GTCTTGTTTTCGTGAATTATTTTCCTACCCACATTTTAAAATGAACCTTCTCGTTTTTTTGCCCTTTGGAATGTACAAGGCCACTGCGTGTTGTGACAGCGTTATTATTCTTCTCCATTATGCATGTTTTAATAGTTGGCTATTGCGTGTGTTTATGGTGATGGAAAGACACAGATAGCTACAGATACAAAGACAACCATCTCTGTGTAGTAAAGTAAATGTATGTAAACGAAGGATCGGTACTAAATCAATATAAACATACTTTTGTCTTTTTATCAGTGCGAATTCCAGTATATGACTCAAATTGTCTTTTTAAGTATACATGCACTAGCTGTTGCGAGCATTATGTAATTAGAGAGGCATATTGAATTTGATCCATCGTGTTTATGAGTGAAAGATATATGTTTGTATGATTATTTAATATAGTTCGTATTGCCGAAAGCTGAAAAGATATAACAAATGTTGAAAATGTTTTACTAGTAGTATACGATTCGTTCATATTCAATTACAGAAGACACATCTAACCGAAATTCATCATCAAACATCAATAGCTTATTGCCTTCAGACATAATGACATGCGACTTTTCTGTTTTTGTTTTGCGAAGAATCTTAAGTTCACATTCACATGCAGATATTATCCGGTGCTATGCCAGGCAAGATCTTAGTCAGTCCTATATTATCATTTTGTTGGTGGAGATGATGCTATACTTTAGATTAAACTCCATGCAATAGCATTTTTACTCTCAATCAGTGGCGTAGCGTGGGAATAGCCATCGAGGGGGGGGGGGGTTGGGGGTTGGGAGGTGTTATTTCACTTTCCTTTCGCCTTCTTTCTTTCCCTCCTTTCCGCCGTTCGATCGGGGAGGGGACGTGTCCTCCACCCCCTTGTAGGTACGCCACTATATCGTGCTGACCAACAACAAGTAATGAGTATTATCTGGGCGACATGAAACTGTAATGGTTGCTAGTAAATAGCCATATTTAGCATTATATTGACTGAAATGAATTTTGCACCATCACAGTACTTAAAATGGTATTAGTGACATTATATTGTTAACGCCCAATAGCCAATTTGTCAAATTTCCTTGATGTCCAGACACTCAATCAGTACCGTCAATTCGAAATGACTGTGTAGATATATATGTATAATAATCTAAAAGGAGGATAAAAAGCAAAGACTAGTTGAAAATGATTCTGTTTAAAGACCCCCCCCCCCCCCCTCCGTGCCAGTCTTGCGGCTTTGAATTTCTCGCCAGTTTCTGCGAAAGCTGTACTGTCTTCACTCGATTTCCAAAATCGCATTGAGGTTTTCCATCTTTTCTTCATTTATTTATTCGTTTTTATTTACCTTTCAGTGGTTGAATAGGCCTGCCGTATTCATGGACATCGCTAGACCATTTTGAATGGGGTATAGAAAATTGTCAAAAAACAAGAGAAAAAAAGAAAGAAACATGAACATAAAAAAAGAAGAAGAAGAAGAGGTAGAAGAAGAGCAAAAAGGTAAATATTTTTTATGGATCTGCTGAGAGCCTGTATGAATATCGAATTTTTCGACAGAATTTTAAACAGGGGTGTCACACCCCCACATCCCTCTAGCACCTGCCAATTTTACATAAGGGCCACTGAAAAGTTAATATGTAACAACACGATTCAATTCAATATTGAAACATTGCCCCAAAATAAATTATACAAGAGCACAACAAATTACAGTGCAGAGTAAACCATTTTGTATTAGCAGTAAATACATAATGAGCATAGCTTTACTGTAATGAGAAAGAAAAAAAATGATCCAGGTTCTATAATGGATTTCTCTCATCTCGATATGGTGTTCCTGATTTCGCTTTTGATATGTCTTTTTTTTCATTATTTTCATTTCCATTTTCACGATTTCTTCAACGTTGCGTAAAAAATAGAAAGACCTTAATTTTCATCTACATTGAATGGCACATTTTGATTAAAAAAAAAAAAATGCTTAGAGGCGCTGGCAAACTAATATCGACTCTCAGGCCAAACTTAATACTTGTCTTGGATTTCCCAAATATGATACGGGTGTGTAAGGTGTTAACATTTGAGTTGGCATTATGCATTTTGTTATTGAATCATACTTGAGGCGATTTGGAGGAAATGTTTGTCAAAAGATCAATTTCAAATTTGTATGTATGATGGTGGTGTGGGGGAGGGGGATTGTTACGCCCCCCATTAAAAAAATGGCTGTCGGCAAATGTTTAATCCTTATGCGTTATATCTAGGCAAATCGCATACATTATTATTATTTTTTTAAATCGATTGTTGTGTTTTTAGTTGGGGGGGGGGGGGGGGGAGAGGTTGAAACAATAGTAAGTCAACCTGAAGATCTGACGACCACCTTCCACCCTTGTCAAAAAATTTGTAAATCTAATGACCCCCACTGGGCCCACCCCCCCTTTTTTTTTGCTTACACTGTGATAAATTTTTACCTAATTTGTCGGCAACTTTTGTCTCCCCTCTCCCATTCGTAATGACCCAGCTCCGCTCCTGACGATATTGACATTATTTTACAGCAACTCATGAAACATTCTGATGTGAGGGTGTTTGGCATCATGCGAATGATATACCGAGAGTAGAAATGGATTGGTTTTCACATTATTGACGGGGCAGTGTAATTTGTGTGCTTCTCATTCTCTGCACCATATTGCAGAATAATGTTTGCATAAACTAGGGCCTGGATGTATGGAATGTTAGGAACCCTGTGAAGTTGGGAAATTTATGATCAAGTAGGTCATGATCACCCCAAAGGTATACGAGTCGTTGGCATGGTTGGTTAACTGTGGATCGTTTCGATCGATATAGTCCTGGTAACGACGAAAAAGAATAACGAACTCTAATTCAACAAAGCATCGACAGTGAATGATTGTACTTTCCTATTTATTTAGACAAGTTACAGAAAATGAGTTAAAATGGAAAATGTTAAAGATCACAAAAAGAGCTTGTTAGAATCATAATGGTTTGCCAGTGTTTTGTATTGGTAAGCAATGATAGAAATATTCGATAGCTGAGTAATCTTGGTTATGAGTTAAAGATAGATGAGGAACTAAATCAAGATACTCCTTTAATAGCAACGGAATATATAATTAACTGTAGTCCCATTTGTGCCTGTCTGTGCGTGTGACTTTCAGTATATTACGAAAGCTTGTCGTATACTTGTTTACATTTTGCCATCCCAACCAACCAATTAACAACACATCAGAATGATTTTTCGCCATTGTGTAATACAGTTCATAAACCATGAACTAAAGATCATCCTTAACTGTCGACATGCGAATGATCGTAAATAGATAACTCTTTTGTGAAACATACCCTTGGTGTCGTCAGTAGGCTACGTCAAGGTGACATCAATCAATATGTTCCTAAAGCGAGAAATGGATAAAAACGACATCTAATTACTGAAAATGAAATCGATAAAGTGGGTGAGGGATTAAAAAGGTGATTAGGATCGTTAGGATTTGATTTTACATGGTTTGATAAAAGGTAGTGCCGGATATATTTAACTTCCCCATTTCGCCTATGTTTTTTGCATGCTAATGGATAATAGATGGGTTTAATGCATATTCTCTTAAAATAATCAGAACAGCCCTAACACATTGATCGCTCATCATTTATACTGGGGTTTTTTTGTGCAAGTAAACGTATTATTCCAGCAGACTAGGGGCAGCGCCAGGGTATTTTTTTTTGGGGGGGGGGCGGCACAACACTCAGTTACTGCTCAAGTTCTGATTTTTTTTTTTATCATGGGTTATGAAAAGCGCTAACAATATCACGTACCATTGTATAAGCATTTTATAGACATAATTGTGAAGTACTATTGAATGAGCCGAAAAGAATGAATAAAGCGGGCAAGGACATGACGTGTAGGAGAGAAGGAAATCTGTGTTGATATTATTATTCATAAACGCCACTTCATTTCTGTAAACCACGACGGCTAGTCGTTCGACATCGCTCTCATTCCCCCTTGGTGTGCTAGGAGACCTCCCAGGCCTATATTATGCGTAAACCCTCAAGAATTATGCATGCCAGAGTAAAGTGGGGGGGGGGGGGGGGGGGATCATCGTTTCGTACATTAGCAGGGGCGATACTAGAACATTCAACAAGAGGGGGGGGGGGGTGTTGGACTAGTTATATCGCCAAATTATCCCAAAACAAGGACATTATTATTTTAACTTGTTGACTACAGAATTCTCTCATTCCCGTAGGCTTAATAGAGGGACCACTCGGTTCTCGTAGACAATGGGTCAATTTTCTAACTAGCATGACTAGTTTAACAGAAAGTGTATGAAACATAATCGTGTGATTAT
This sequence comes from Heliocidaris tuberculata, assembly GCA_025618425.1. Lineage (NCBI taxonomy): Eukaryota > Metazoa > Echinodermata > Echinoidea > Camarodonta > Echinometridae > Heliocidaris > Heliocidaris tuberculata. Next base: position 23,166,587 of record CM046836.1, read on the forward strand.
TAAAGCCGACAACATTTCCCAGCAAGCTAAAAATAGGTGAATAAACAAACAAACGAAAAAAAGAAAGAAAGAAGAAAACGTTCCTAATATGTTATTACGTAGTATCTCAACAACAACAATAAAATAAGGAAAGGGGGGGGGGGAACCAAACAAAAAATAAACGACAAAACAAACAGACAAAACAAGAAACCGTCCAGTTTTCTTTAAATTAATCGACAACAATGAAAGATTTGTGGGCAGATATTTTCAATCTCAGTGTCAGTGCTTCACCCTTCCTCTCCTCTCTAGCGGCTCCTCTGCCCCTAGATCTAATAATAAAAATGACTAATATAACATTGGTTTCGTATTCATAAAACAGTGCTCGTGTCAATGCCAATTGATGATGGCATCTGTTTTTATAGCCATTAGCGAAAGTCACGATCATCAATCATTCAAAAATGCTTCACAGCCGTTTTTGACGATGGCTGAAATCAATTAAGTCTGATTGAAATTCATTCATCCATACAATATTCATGAAACTCCAAGTACACGCGTATACAATTTTCTAGTCGCGTATAATCATAAATTCATACATTTAAAAATTTTTTTTTTTTTTTTTATTGTATCTGCTGTGCAGTTACGTCATCAAAATCCGCTTTCTCTGCGTACGTGGCACCTGACGCCATAGTACCTCTTATATTGGAAACAGTTATAACAAAATCAAATCAATCTGCACCACTTTATCGGTAACAAGGTTCAACAAATTATGAATAATACTTATCTTGAATGTTCCTAAAATGAGGCCTCCAAAGCAAATTATCCAAAAAATGTCCAAAATTCAGTAAAAACTAGGATTTTTCTCACCAACTTCGATGGTCGTAACCTTCAAGATGATTGAGAAAGGCGCCCTCCCATAAATTCATACATACTAACTGACATGTGCAATACCCAGAAGGCTGGTTCTGTAGTTTGTCTTTTTTTCTCCTCGAAAATGCTATTCTCCATATACATGTATATTGGGTTGTTTTTCTTCATTTTTGTCTCGAGTCTAATTCATTTCCCCTTCTCTATGAAAGGGTGCACAACCAGGGAGAAAGGAGATTGACAGTTGCTTAACAGCTATCACAGTTTATCTCAGTGGCGGATTTAGGGGGGGGGCACACCCGGCCCGTGTCCCCCCCCCCTTTTGGAAGAAAAGTATGCATTGTGCCCAACCTTTTTTTTTATTGTGCCCCCCTTTTAGAACGAAAAAACCCTTTTTTTCCCTTTTTTTTTTGTTGTTGTTGCTTGTCAGAGAATTATGGAGGGAAACTGCACCCCCATAACCCCCCCCCCCCCCCCACTTAGCGAATTTTGGAGGGGCTGGCGAATTTTTTTTTATGGAGTCCTAGTTAAGGTGATCTCTCAAAATTCATTTTAAATCAGTTTGGAAGAATATCGCAGAGGATATGTCCCCTGGAAATGATTGCTTTTCAAATGCCCTCATACTAGAAACATGACCAGAAACAGTTGAAATGTTTGGACCCTTTTTTTATGCCACATGTGTGTAGTCGGATCCCACATTCGGCATTCCGCTTGGTTTTCACGGGCACGCAAACGTTTTGGGAAGGATGCGAATGTCGAAAAATAGCAAAGTCCAACATTCGCATTTTACATGTTTTATGCTCTAAAAATTCGTCAAACTTGCGCAGGGGTTGTTGTTGTTTTTGGTTTTTTTACGGCGCTGTCATTCAAAATATGAATATTTACGCCAATATTTACGGGCTTCGGAAGCGCCGCCATTTGTTCGTTTCTAGTTCGGCAGAGTTTCAAAAAAGTTTGGAATTTCTTGCGAACGTTTCCCGCATCTCCCGTAAACAAGTGACGACACTTCCGAACCTCCGCGCACGTTTGGCGAACTTTCAGCGCATAAAATGTGAATGTTGGATTTTGCCATTTTTTTTTGACATTCGCATTTTTCGCGATTCGTTCGCGTACCCCTTGAAAACCCACCTTTAGGGCAAGGTTGAGTCAATTTTCTACCACTCACTCTGATAATTGCAGAACGTCACAGTATACACAAATTCTTATTTACGGCGTAATCCACATTTCCTAATTGCTTCCAAATAGTTGCTTTTCTCAATGAAATCATAATTTATAACCAGAACTCAAAGTTGTATCTTAAGCACCAATTATACACAACTTAATGCAGTGTTGAATAACCCTATACGTCATAAAGGCACTTGTCCTAAATTATTTCCATTTTTAAAAAAAGTATTATGTTCTATAAGAAGTACATGACTCAATAGCAAAAAAATAAAAAATGAATAAAGAAATAAATCAAAAAAAATCAACAAGTAATTTGAATAAAACAAGAGAGAAACAAATGGGAGGAAATAGATCGAGACGTTTGGCAGTTTGAGGTGCCTATAATTATGAACCTTTATATATTTTTTTTAGTGCGCAACGGTTCGGGCAAACCTACTTGTCTTCAGAGATGTATTGTATGAACATGGTAGGATATTTGTTTTGCATTCATTGAAATCAGCATGAACTGGTTATTCATGGCCGGCAAGTACGTTAATATATTACTAACGATTCAGGAAACAGCAAATAATGATACAGGGATACCTTTAATAAAATGCATGATCGAAACCAAAATTACTGTACTTCTTCATTACACACATGTACCACGATTGATTTGTAGTAACAGGAAATGCATGTATATCATGACAAAATAATAATTGTTTTTAATTCCCCTATATGCCTAACGTATTCGCATATATTCTACATTCTGTTTACTCTTAAGTATATATCTGATAATGTTTTCTATGTGTAAAAACACAATCTAACAAGTGGTTTTTCAATCGTATGAACTCGGTTTTGATTAAGGCCATGCAGGTTTTTTTTTTCCATTTCATTCCGTCAGTATATGTATAGGTAAACCAAAATGCAGACATTTTAAGTCTCACTTGACTTTAGATTGGCTAATTGGTGTTACGTGATCATTTATTTGTCGTTCCAGTTTGAAGATAATTATTTGTTTACCCTCCAACACACATGCACATTGAACAAGAAATACACAGCATGGATGAGATGGTGACAAATAGCATACTTGCATTGTGATCAAAGTAAAGTAGAGGAATAGCTTTTGTTGCATACACGGTGTACACACAGAAAACGCGTGAATGGTTTAAAATTTTCCTTGTATAATCACATTACTTTACCAGGAATTTGGTAATTTGATTCGAGAAGATGTTTTGAAATAACCAGGCAACGGGATAAAAGAAAAAAATTACCCGATTTGTGTTGGTTACCGGTAAGCCCGGAGCTGTGGTAAAGTTTAAAGGGTGACTAAATTAAAAAATTGATTGCCCATTTTTCGTAGGAAGGAGTCATCAGGAGCCAAAAAATATCTATCACACACTTTTGTATGCATTCAGTCGTATTTTATAATCATTTGAAAAGTACATTTTTGCTGATTTACACAGTCATAAGCCCCGCCCCTAAAAAAAAACCCATCGAGCGACATCATGATCACGTGATCTGTGACGTACGAGAAGTAAGGGAAAAATATTCCACCAACCTATACCGTGCGCGCCCGCAGGCCCCGGCAGGCCCAGCCCGGTGCCGAGCATGACATTCACCGCATCGACCATTTGCATCGCATATTTTCGTGTGTTTAATTCCTCACAATAACTTTGATTTTGGGACACAATTTCATCAGTAATGCCAAATCGGTGTATAGTTGCGGGCTGTAGCAAGACCCCTAAAGATGATGTAAGCCTACGTACATCATTTTCCTAAAGATGAAAATCTACGGAAATTGTGGGTCGCAACAGTATTCTCACGCGGGCAGAGTGGCAAGGGCCAAGCGAGTGGAGTACAATTTGCAGTGATCACTTTTCTTCTCCAGCAGCTGCAGCAGCTTCACCCGCGGCCCCTTCCCCCGCGACCCCTTCACCATGCCCTGGCCTGTCTTCTGCGAGGGGTTCAAACATAATGGTTGAATTCCCCTTGCCACTGCACTTGAGCTTCTTCTCTTTCGGTATCGATAAATCATCTGATAAATCAGAGTTCGTATCTGGCTCAAAAAAGGCCTCCAAATCGGACTCGCGATCACTATCCATCTCTCTAAGTTACTCGAAGAATCCAGCCAAACATCTAAGTCAGTACTACCGTAGTACATGTAAAGCGAAGTAAAAAAAAGGCGAGAGTGAAAACAAACCAAACAAAAGCGTTCACCAGTCGCTTAGTACGAGGGGGAACATAGTTGCCGTACTAAAGATGTGTAGTACATTGCACAGACGCATAAAACGGCTGTGTACGCGTTTAAGACCAATGCAAAACTATCGTTCGGCAAGCTCAGATGGATGAGAACATTGTTCAAAGAAAAGTTAAAAAAACAAAACAAGAGCTGTATATTCGGGCAAAAGTGTTCACTGATCTTAAAGAAAATATATTGATAATGATTATTCACTCCTTAGACTGTATTAATTAATTTCCCTTTTTCATAAATTGTCTGTTGAACAGAGGGGTCAAATACCGCATTGTGTGTACAATGTTACATTGCCGCAGCCTGTAGATCTTGTGCCTCTTACTCTTCATACGTCACTTGGGGGTGTGACGTCAATTAGCCAATCAGCTCACGAGTTTTAAGGAACGGTCCCAAAACCTCTACTTTTCCCCCTTTTTCGCCAAAACGAGACATAATTTTGACAATCAATTGCCAGATTCGTGATTTGAATGCAAAAATACATGGAAACAGCACCCTTTTTCTCTCTAATTTAGTCACCCTTTAACACTTTTTTTGTGTTAAAACTTTACACAGTTTTTGTCAGTGTAATAAAGGGAAATTACACCCCCCCCCAAGAAAAAGCGTAGAATAAGAGAACTCAATTAATATGCATTACTAATAGCAAAGGTTTCCCTAAACTCCATGACCATATACATAAATAATTATGTAGATTGCTTTAACTTCAATATCGTTGCTGTCATGTAGGTATTTAGCTTGTCAAGATTATCTTTTTATTTCTTGAAATATAGTAAGGTGTTTGTTGTGGAACGCTTTTCATCTTCTTAGTGATTGTTCATCTTGGTCAGTATGATAATTATGAATCTGTAGAAAAAAAAAGAAAGAAAAAAGAATCAAGTGAGCGACGTGCTTGCACGTTCACGAAACATATGGCTAATGACGAAATGATGCAGGTATGATTATTATTGATGGCGCCTATTATTAATCAACGTGTGAAGATGGAGATTGAGCCTGGCTCTTTGAGAAGCGACACTCTGACATGTTGAGCGCTGAATGTGACGAGACTCATTTCACGGTCCGATTGATCTTTACTCTTCACAGCTTTACGGGATAGTGTGTCTACCAGGCAATTATTTCCACTTCTTCATTTACATCTATTACAATTAAGCAAGCCTGGGTGATTCGCAGACATATATATAAAGCCACGTGGGATTATTTTGCTAGATCTATTTATACGTTCATCACGAGCACGCAGACGTTATTTTCGCTTGAAATTTTGCGCCCAACATAGATTTTCAGGTAGACTAAATTTCCGCCTGCTCGGTATTTCCTGGACAACGAATGAATAGGGGAGAAAAGGGATTAAAGATAAAGTTAAGTTCTGGGACCCGTCTTATAAAACAGTTGCGAATGATGACAAATAATCTGCAATTGATATCAATCGTAGCTCGTATTTCTTTGTTCAGAGTTGCAATAATTGATATCAGTTGAAAATGATTTTTAATCAATCGCAACTGGTTTATACTAAGACGGGGCCAGGTCATGCAATTACATTGTGAAAGAAACTGGCTGGAAGTAGCTAATTGGGGAAGGCTGATTGTGGAGTGCATAAGAATTGGTACATACTGTGAGGTTTTGGAATCATCACACTGATATGATATTGACCCAATCTTGCTGAAAGTAACATGGACTGCACACGTAATAGAACTACACACGTGACTTTTCAGTTTAGTCCAAACATATATCACCTATTTCTAGTCATATCAGTCATATTTCGAATATGAGGGCATTTTAAGAGCAATGATTATCCTTTTCAGGGGACATTTCTTTTTTGGTATACTTCAAAACTAACATTGAAACTGAAGAAAGACCACATATTATTTTTTCAGAACTCAGCCTACTTTTTAAACTCTTTCCTGGCTTTAGTCGACCAATGGAACAAAGAAGGGACTGCCACAGTCGACTTTTGGCACACGTACAGCGTACTCCAAACAATACAGCAGTCTAGGGTTTCGATCCATGGCATATAAAGAGTTAATTGATGTTGGAGTTATAGGGATTTCCCCCCACATCGTTACCACGGTTATAAAGGATGCTTATACAATTATTAATGTAGCCGAGGCAATACTAGTTCGGAGACATGTATACCGAAGAAGATCAAGATGAAGGTATTTCAGGAAGAGAAGGGGTGAGAATGAAATGGGGATTTGTGACATGAGAGATCCGGTGACCGGTGGTTTTGTGACACCTTAACACACCCACCCACACACCCCCACACACACACACACACACACACCACACACACAACACACACACCCACACGCACACACACACACACACACACACACACACACACACACACACACACACACACGCAGACTGGTATGGAAAGAAAGGAGGTGGAGAGGTAGGAGGAGAAGGAGGAGGAAAGATAAGAATGAATGATCATTTATGTATCTAATACTTTACAGGGTGTACTATCAAAGCAGAAACTCGACGTCCTGCATCGGTGAGTAAGTGCATCTCTTGTTGTACGACGTGATAATAGGCATGAGACTGGTTTAGGCAAAGAAACAAAATGTAAGAGGGGGAAGGAATGTGAAAACCCTGATAACAAGTAAGAAATTAAAAGGAGACGCATAATAAGAAAAAAGGGAGAAGTAGAAGAAAATATAGAAATAGAGGAAGAGGTTGATGAAGCTGAAGAAATTCAGAAGGGGAACGGGAAGATGAGAAAAGTTAAAAGAAGAAAAAAAAAACAGACATACAAAAAGACAGCAGATCTAGATGCATAAAAAGAGAGAGAGAGAGAAAAAAAAAATCAGCATTGGTGGGTAGAGATTTGTATTCCCACGGAGGTGGGAGTTAAAACCATGACATTTTGATGTAAAGCCACGAGAAGATGGATGCGGTTGGCAAGTTAGGATGATACCGTCTAGATAATGCATGGCCCGTGGCGATCTAGGTCTGTTATTGCATTAGGTAGGCGTGCGACATCCATATGAATACAAACAACAGGTGAATACGAAATATATTGTTATAGACGTTGTTATTGGCGCAACCTTTCGACCTTTCGAATATATTAATGCACGTTGCACTTGCACGATGCACGTTGCACTTGCACGATGCGTTATTTCGACTGCGTTTTTTTACCCATACGCTAACTAAGGGGGCGCTTCAATAAGTGTCTTGTCGGTGATTTTTACCGACAAATTTGCTCTCAGCCAATCAGAAGCAAGGATTTCAGTAACGTATAACGGTTATTGCACCTTGTCATTGATGACAAGTTTTATGAAACAGGGCTCAGGTCTCTAAAGGAAATTAGTGGATGCGCAGGTTCACTTTATCTACGATCTCAAGATGTCACTTTAAAATGGCGAGTCAAAGACTGCGCCAGTAGCTGACGTAGTACTACGTCAGTAAATGATATACTATGGGCATTAAAAGAGAATCTTTATAGGCATGGCAAGACAATTTTGAGGGGGGATCATTAAGAATTTAGAGGAATGTTAAAATTGGCCTGAATAGAATGAGTAAACAAAAAGCTGAAATTAAAAGAAAAGATCAACTTTCAGGATAAACCTGACAAGGAATAAGAAGGTTATGAGGTTTTTTTTTTTAAATACGGATTATCTCTAATTTGCAATTTAGTGTGTAATGTAAAAAAAAAGGAGATAATTATGCCATGTTTTACTTCTATTTAAGCAAAGTTTATGAAGGGTCAATTTACCCTGTTAAATTGTACTTGTTTTGTTCCCTTTTGCCTTAAGAAAATTGTAAATAGGGTTTAAACCAACCATGGTTTAAACCCCCTCCTGGGTTTTTTAAAGCGTACGTGCGCACGGAATCCGATCCAATCATATATTTTCTTTGAGCGCGGGCATGGGCAATGTGCGCTTATTTACGGTTATTTTAGTACGCTTACGGAGGTTTAAACCTTACCCATAGTTTAAACCTCCTTTGTGAATTCGGGCCATAGTTTCTTTTATTCTCTTTTTTTTTTTTTTTTTTTTTTTTGAGCGCTAGCTAGTTCTGCGAACTGCAAACATTTATTCCTTCAATACCTCACCAGTTTAATGGGATCGCTGGGAGATTCCAATCGTTTTCTTGGGGATTAACCATCCATTAGCCTCTTTTCATATTAAACCCGAGATTAGCTGACTTTTTCAGCCGTGATATGTTGCCACTCAACCAGAAATTCAGGATTTGTCTGCCATCATTCAAGCCGAACATGGCCACCATTTCATTGTAGTTATATCAAAAGTAAGGTCAGCCTTCTGATAGACCATGCATTCATTTTCAAACAACTCAAGTATTAAAAATGATATGATTTAACGTTCCATAGAAGTAAATATCTCATCGTAAAAAAGTAAAATCACCTTTTTAAGTAGAAAGTATAATTCAGGTCACTCAGAGCCTTAGCTTAACTCTTGTACATGGGTATTTCCAGAAATGAGTGTCCCAATTTGTGACATTCTTGGTGTCCAAAACGCACAGGTTTTCGTGGCTCTGAGTGTAAGATGCCAAATCGTGGAGTAAAACTGCAAAGTGATTCTGAGCGTAACATTGCATCTTCACTGTTAGAATAGTACAATGTACTCAATCTTACTCCACTATTTGTCTCTATACCCAGAGCCGCAAAAAACCAGTGTGTTTCAAATGTAAGCGGGACACCAAGAATGTCACAAATTGGGACCAACGTTGCCAGAGTTGGCAGAATTCTGCTTTCTGGCATAATTTTGACCGCTTTAGCCTCTAGCATTATGCTAGGCATAATTTGACAAAATTTAGCAGAATTTTAGCATAATTCTGGTGTTTCTATTTCTTTGCTTGTCAGAGTATTTTTGAGTAAAAAGTGAAGTCCCCCCAAAAATGCTGATAACCTTTTTTTTTTTTTTTTTTTTTTTTTGTTGCTTATCAGAGGATTTTTGAGTAAAAAAGTCCCTTTTTTTTTTGCTTGTCAGAGAATTTTTGAGTACAATTTTGATTTAGCAGTAAAATATTTGATTTAGCAGAATTTTCGCTGCTCGCTAGCAGAATAGTTTTTTTTTTTCGCTGGCCACACTGATTGGGACCCACATGTCTACATCATTTGACAGCTAAAGATAGCTGCTGGGACCTTGCTAATATTTGAAACCAGTTGTTGTATTTTTACCGTAACGGTACTTTTCCAGAGAATACTTGTATAGGATCATGTTTTTTGTTTTTTTTATCAACACCTTTTAAAAATTAAAGTTAAAATTTAATGTACTGAATCATCGAAATGTGTGTCGAATTTGAAACTATAAAACCATGTGAGTTTGCATTCCTTTCATATGGTTTGAATATGCCGACAATGTTTTTAAATATCTACAAAAAAAGGGGGCGGGGACGAAAGGAATCATACTAGGATATTAAGAGACAGGAAATTTTTTATCGCAGCCATCATAGGTTGATAATCTTGAAAACAATGTCAGGTATTTAGACTTTTATTGGTTTGCGTGATTTACATAACAATAAAAACAACAACAATCACATCATAATCAAACAAACTAATCGAAGACATGATAGAGCATTAGCAATATTTTGCGAAAAACACCTAAACGGTGGGTAACAATCTTCTACTAGGACTGTCTACAATGATTGGTAAAGAAGTTGCTAGCTGAAAATTTAGGGCATCGTCAATGACGGGATGGATGGGGGGGGGGGGGTGCGCGCAAACATTTGTTTTTCTTCAAAAATAAAGAAACATTGTCCCTGCTTCCTTTCCTCTTCTCAAAGTTCTCAGTCTTCCCCCTGTACAGGGGAGCATTTCATCAAGCGTTTTGTCAGTGATTTTTACTGACAAATCTGCTCTCAGCCAATCAGATGCAAGGATTTCAGTAGCTTATAACAGTTGACGGTAAAAATCACTGACAAAACGCTTGATGAAACACTCCCCAGGAACTACCCGTGTTTACCCTCTCAGTCTTTATAATTACCATCGTAATTTTTGTCATTTTCTTCTTCGACAACGCCCATCTTCCTTTCGTGTTATAATATCATTTTAGCTCGTTACTCGGAAAACCGCCTTTCGGGTTAATTTCCGCGAAACACTTTTCCTCTTTGTTATTCTTTTTTTGTTTCTACTGGTAAACCTGATAAACATATTTACCTTTAAGGTGTCTTGTCTTATTTACCTTCCACAAAGAAATCATCTCTACATAAATCCCTGTGTCTCAACCTTTCCCATTATTGGGTCTGTTTTTAGGCCTACATCATCTTGTCATTCTTCTTTTTTGTTCATTGCATATATGCTGACCTTAATCTCCTATTGTATCAGACATCGTATGTTAATATCTGGTCATCCCATTTTCCCCCTCCCATTCATTAGCATGTTTGCTTATAACCTGCATCCGCTAGTTTTCTTACCCCTTTTTCTCCATCCACTTCTCGCCCAAAATATTATTGACGCGTCATGCAGTGTATATCATCGTAGATAATGGATGACCCGGCTTATAAACACCATTAATGTGCATTGAATAACACGGTATCACGGCCCACATTTAACATATTCTGATACAAAAAGAAAAAAAAAAAAGAAAAAAAGAAAAAGAAAGATAAATGTCGGGGCAACATTTTAAGAAAAAGGCTCGTGTCTCCAGTTTTGCCAATCACCATGGCAACACTATTCTACGGTTTCAATCTACCTGACATCTGAAACTTTGGAGGAGAATAGCCTGCTTAAACGAACGTCAGCTCAGGTGAAACAAGCTCTCGAAGGAGACACGTTTTACCCGATATTGGATGGGACAATGGAAAAAAAAAACCTGAAGGGATGTATAAAGTACAATACAGAGAGAGAGAGTGAGAGACAGAGAGAGACACACAGAGAGAAGAATATAATATATATAGTCGAGATGGAGAAAGAGGTAGAGAGAAAACATCAGTGGAGATAGATTAAAAACAGGTGGAAGGAACCAGAGAAATAGAGAGGGGGCGAGAGAAAGAGGGAGAGGAGTCGTAAGGCAGGAGGAGGTTGAGGATGTGAAAGAGGGGAGGGAGAACGAGGGGAGGGTGAGAGAGAAGATGGGGAGAGAATACTATTCCAGCGAAAATATAGAGAAAGATGATAAAACAAAACGGCAGAGAGACAATATGATGCAAATAAGCAAATGTAGCTTACATGTAAGCATAGAGAGAGAGAGAGAGAGAGAAAGAGAAAGAAAGTGTGTGTGTGTTTGTGAGAGGGAGAGAAAGAGAGAGAGAGAGAGAGAGAGAGAGAGATGAGAGAATGTGAGAGAGGAGGGACTGATAGACATACATCCAGAGAGACAGACAATTTAGTAGCAGTGACAGTGGCAATAAGAATGAACGATAATTCCATTGAAATGCATTTGGATTAATTGCTATAGTTTTGGGGGCGCTGCGTCTGTGTGTTCCACAGCTTTGCAAAGTACATCAGAAATTCTAAACCTGCTCAAATTGACTATCAACCATCACCATCTTGTAAACAGTCTGCCATCACGGCAGTGATGTACCATGAGATGTTTCGAAATTAATAGCAGTCCTGGATGTTTGCTATATGTCATAAATGTGTCTCCTGCGCCGTACGCCCTTTTTGGGTTTGGCATCGATTGATTAAAAAAAGGAGCTTTCAATTCATGTATGCATTTTTTTTGTAGTGATCTTGAAGATTTGAAAGAAAGAAAAACAAAAATCATTTTCGTATTCGATTTTACCAAACTTTCACCCACCGTGCTCTTCAATCAATGCTCTTCTTATATTGCAATCAACTTGTCTTCAGAATAAGACTTCCTTTTGTAAAGTTGCGTCGTTATTAGTATGTAGTACACCGACCCTTCCATCTAATCGGGGAAATGTACCTATAAGATACATTTCCCTGCTCTAACTCCTCTCTCTCTCTTCTCTCTCCCACCCCCCCCCCCCCCCTCTCTCCATTATCTCACTGTGTCTCTCTCCTTCTCTCCCTCTTTCTGTTTTTTTTTTTTTAGCTTTCAGTATTGCCTTTGTCGTCTATTATGTCTCTCTGATCTCAGGGCAGGGCTCCCTTGTATGTATGTATATATATATATATATATATATATATATATATATATATATATATATATATATATATATATATATATATATATATATATATATATATATATGTATGTATGTATAAAACAGGCCCACGTGGCTCTGAACGAGACTATATTTTGTTTAATGAAGAAAACAAGCAGATGAGTAAAAGAATAAATAAATTAATGAATGAATACATAAATGAATGAATTAATTCATACTTCGATGAATGAAAGAATAAATAAAATAGATGAATAAATAGTTAAATAAATAGATTACTAAATTAACAAACTAATAAAATTATATGCAGTAAGTAAATTAATGACTTTTTAAAGACATCTCTTATCGTCAGTACGCCGTGCCAGGACAGTTCGCACAAGAACCTCATTCAATTACCTCGTGTCATGTGCAATTTCCCACTCTCTCCCTTTTCTCTGAATTTCGTGACACCTTTTATTGCGTCTCACCCCCTTTTCCCTTATGATTGCCACGTATTTGGCATTTGCTCATAGAACTCTAGGGATTGCAAACCCCAATTCAACAGGAGACGAACAGAGACGTCAAACTGAAAAAAAAAAAAGGTGCACTATCGTCCTCGTATCCTTTTATTTATTTTTTTTTAAATCTCCATAAAGCTACAACAGTAGTCTGCTTGGAGCTGTAGCGTAGAGTAGGTCCATCCGTTAGGGGGTTCTTGCATCTTTGTTGGGGGGGGGGGGCGGATGGCATCGGTCTTACTAGGTGAATCAAATGCAAATGAGCAAGGCCATCTTTTAGGGGGGATACGCGAGGGGTCTATAATCATCTGTTTTTCCTCAATTTTTCCTTCGTCCTATTCTTGTTCCTTTTCCTTTTCCTCCTCCCCCTTTTTTCTATTCGTGTTCAACTGTTTTATTGGCATTTGATTGGAGGCACGTGTCCCTGTGCCTCCCCATAGCTACGCAACCTGCACGGATTCTACGACTTCTGGAAGTACGAGAGTCCTCCCATGTGAAATCTTGATGTTGTTGATACGACGATCATGCCCTGATATTAGTGATAAGCTAACAATGTTTGCACGAGACTGCCATGTTTTATCACATGATGTGCTTACTTTTTTTCTTCTTCTTCTTTCCGGTATTGAGGGTTCTTATGAAATGGTGTTGCCCATTTGCTGACGTCATAGACCTTGATTTTTACAGACGCCAGTCTGAGATGTTTTCTGGTGATTACTTCGTTAAGAAGCAAGGAACTCCCTCCATCCATCACACTCCTTTCCATCTCCATCGCACTCTGTCTCTCTGCCCTTCTCCTTCGTTTCATCTCCCCCCTCTCTTTCTCTCTTCATACCTTCCCTGTCTCTATCTCTGCCTGTATGTAACTATCTCTTTATTTCTTTACCTTTTTAACCGTATATCTCTCTCACTTACTCTCCTCATCTATTTTCACATTTTTTTAAATTTCTCATTCTTTCCCTGTCGATCTCTCGTTTTTTGTTTTCCTTTCTTAATGATAATAATAATAATAATAAACCGTTCTTGTATAGAGCATATCACATTATAGTCCCTATGCGCTTTACCTCTTCACCCCCCCCCCCCCTCTCTCTCTCTCCATATGAAACTCTGTCTTGTCACATTTCCATAGCTCTCATTTGCATGACGTACATCTTGTCTAATTCATGTTCATACAGTTTTTTCCTGTATCCCCCCCCCCCCCTATAATAACTGTTTTTATATACTGTAGCGCCTTTCCAATTCCAGTGCACTTTTACCCCGGTCATTGGAGTCATTGACCTTCCACCTGCATGGGAGTATTTCAGTCTGGCGGCCATTTTACTGGCGCACGTAACGTAATGCTAATAAAAGCACTGGGCAGTTTCCATGTGCAGTAGGTGATAATCCGCTGATACCAAACTTGGTGCAAAACACTGGACTGTTTGGAGCCAGAAGGGCGTTTAGTCCCACCATTCGTACAGAGTGAAGCGAAGCAATATTATATATTTAGAATGATAAGGGCGTGCTTGGGCTCGAAACCACGGCCTTTCCACCCCCAAAATCAAGTAATGAAACCAGTCGACTTCGGTTTTTCTGATATCCTGATAGATCCCTCCCTTTCCCATGTACATGTATGTCAAACCAGAAAGTAGGCTTCATGCGGCCTCTTTTTTTTTTTTTTTTTTTTTTTTTTTTTTAACAGACCTTGGGAATATAATTATGAGCATGTGTATAGGACCCTGATGTAACCTCTGTTTCAATATACCGAAGCAACGGGGAAAAAAACTTGGCCACTAATAATCGCACTCCTACAGTCACAACCATTACATCTTGTGGCTATCAGAGAACTAGCTCTCTAACCCCGTATGATAGAGTCAGCGCACAATATTTAGAGAAATTCAGCGACCAACTTAAACGGAAATCCAAACTTAATGTCAAGTTGCTCTGAAGTAAAGAGGAAAAGTCAGAGAAGCAGATTGGTGAAAGTTTGAACGAAATCGGACAAGTAATAAGAAAGTTATGAATTTTTGAACGTTGTAATCACTATACATTATGGGAATTTCAAATTGGCCGGATAGGTAATGTCACTGTGATGTAGTTGCGGACAAAGAGTCCCCCTTTCGCTCCAACATACGAAATAACTAAAATGTAATTTTCTTCAAAATGTCTTACTCACCAGGATCTTTTTTCTTTCATGAGGACCTATAGCAGTATGCTGTCTACAATATGTTTTGAGTACTGCCCCGAGGGTAAAGGAGCTCCGGAGAAAACCGCAAATTAATGCTATTTTTGAGTATGACAAACGGGAGAGTTGTCCAGAAGTATGTCACAGTTATCGACTCACCAAATTGCCAGTATGAGATTCACACAGATGGATAGTGATCTCATTTTTCAAACATCCATAACTGTTTTATTCCTTGCCCGATTTTTTTCAAACTTTCACCATCGTATTCTTCTTATTTTCCTGCTTTCACACAAATCATCTTATTACAAAGGTTGGATTCCCCTTTAACAATGTCATTGGGAAAAAAAAATTAGTGCAGTATGCTAGCTGGCATGTCACTAGAAGCGATCACTAGGGAAATTTCCCTGATATTGCCATACTTGTATCGTCCTCCTTGTATTTCACAATCAGTTTTAGCCAGGCAATTAACCACGTTCTCCCTCTTCACATGTTGGAGAAAACCGTAGATGATGCATTAGACTCATTGCCAATTATCTTCAGCGGCGGCTTTTATTAGATCTTTTAACGAGATTTGTTTACCTGGATTCTTCAAAGTTCTTTGTATTATCAGTGAATACCATTAGCAAACTTAACGTGCCCACCAGTGAAGGTCTGTTTGTATTATCCCAAACTTACCAGAGTAACCCTGTTAAGCCGTAGATACGGACCGGTCTTCTTACGTAGCACACTCAACCAACTTCAGAAGAACCGCTCCGTAAGGCAAAAATCATCATCATTGAATTCCTATAAACCTACATCACGATGAATGAACGCTTTCCGATCTCTCGCACCATAGACCTACTCTAGTAGGTCCATGCTCGCACCAAGTTCCCAGTAATATCCAAGTGGGCCAGGAGTTTCGCTGCGTGTGAGATTCATACACAGATTTGTTGCTGAATCCACCAAGTCCGGTGTCTACGGACTATGAAGCAATACGCATGAAAATAGCTGAGAGTATGCCCTTAAAATGGACGTCGTTATATATATATATATATATATATATATATATATATATATATATATATATATATATATATATATATATTATATATTATATATATGAAAATACTTGCCAAAACTAAAATCGTACACGTGGTTAAAATATCAGATATGGTGCCTTTGTACAAATGAATACACCGCTTTGGAATAATAGGAACGTGGTCATGTATAGGACCACCCGAGTCAATAACGACCTTTTCGAATTACGCCATCGGTACAATGTTAACACTCCCCATATCTTGTTTGCGCGTCTCGAGTACTTCTTTAGTAGACTGGTAATTGTAGATTTTCGACTATCAAGATCATTTAGGGCGTGCATTAGAGAGGTTTAGTAGCATGGTCAATTTAAGAGACTTTATAGAGGAATACCACAACGCTTTGTACGATCGACTAGTTTTTATTGCCTCTTTTGAAGGGCCTTTGTCGGTTTGGAGCGATTTTGTCGGGACTGCGATGATCAGTTCTTTTAACGAAGTGTTATTTTGACTGCGACTCTGGATACATTATACATGACTACATGTACCCCTTTTCTGCAGTTCTGCCATGTCTAGACTGTATTCTGTCCTACCCAAAATGTTTTGAGGTGAGTTTTGGATGTCCTGCAATTGGGAGGAGTCACAGAATATCATCATTTTTATAATGTAAAGTTCTGGCATTTATTTCTAAGATGCTAATTAGTAATTGTGTTATTATTTAGACGTGAAGGGTTGCTTCACTTGGCCATAAGCATCTGAAAAATAATAATTCCAGAATGATTGATTAAACAGGAAGAAGATGTGTGTGTGTGTGTTTGTGTGTGTGGGTGTGTGTGCGTGGGTGGGTGTGTGTGTGTGTAATTGAGTTTTGAAAGACGTGTATAAGTTATTTACGTCTGGGACCGACCTTTATCGTCACCATCCGAAAGACGTGACTGGGATTCGAACCTGGGTCCGATCAGAGTCAGCTTGTAGGCGAATACAAAGAGTTGCCTGTAGACGTTACCGCTAGACCAACTTTTGATCCCTAGATCAGGGGCCCGTTGCACAAAACTTGCGTTCGAACGCAACCCAGGAAAATCAAACACAACTATATTTTCAGCCAATCAGAAGTGCACATTAAGGACTAGCGTTTGATTTTTAGGAGTTGCGATTAAACGCAGGTTTTGTGCAACGGGCCCCAGAAGGGGTTTTTTATGTTTATTGTTGTACTGTGTCTACGACTGAAGATGGAACAGTTTGTTTACAGATAGTTCATGTACATGTACGTGCGTATATGTGTACACCTGACACTGAACATGGATGTGACTCAATATACAAATGTAGATTTCATATTGTATATTGTATATTGTATATTCTATTATGTTTATTGTTTATTGTACTAGGTGTAAAAAAACACACACACACGCACCCACCCACACACAAATTGACACTTTTGATTGTTTAATAGCTCAAAGTGTTGTCTAGTATCGGACTGAGATTTTCAAAATATAAAACTAAAGGATGTCAAATTTATTTGGAAGAAGTTTTGTGAAATTCTCTTCATTAATATTCTTAAAATATTGCTCTGAATATTTCATTAGATTTTCATTTTCTGAAAATTTGAGACCACAGAATCTGTGTGTGTGTGTGTGTGTGTCAATAGTCATATTAATCAGAGCACCACAATGGTCATTGCTATCCAGTGTCATTAATGATTCATGACTCTGGGTTAAAAGAGGTGCTCTGGAATTTCAGCTCCAGTGCACAAAGGCCATTGTTGTGCTATGAGTTAATTACTGATACACACATATTTTGTGGCCATGTTTTTTTTCAAAAATTCAGATACGAGTTATAACTTTTGAGTTATTAACAAACAAAAGTGTCAGATGTATTTGTGTTTGTTGTTTTTTTTTACACCTAGTATAATGTACCCTCCTTTGCCAAAAGTATTGTAACATATACACATGCATTACACAGGAGGCACTTTATTACATGTAATTAAGCGATGTTTTAATGAATTTCTCGTACATAATTTAAGGTCTTATTATTAGGTACATTTCATCGACATGTCAAGAATTATTTTTCATGTAAAGTTCATTAAGTTCTAGTATTTTGTCGGGTATCCGCGCCTCCTGATAATGGCGCTCATCTTTCTTGGCAGAGTCGCGTAGAGACCATGCGATCTCTCTGGGGGTGATGCTGCCCCAGGCCCGGAAGATAGAGCGAATCAAACCCTCCCTGGTGGTAGGTCGTTCATTGGTGATGTCATCTCACAGGTTCTCTATCGGGTTAGCATCTGGTGATTGCGCCGGCCACTGCACCCAATTGACGCCGTTTTCGCCATACCATTGGTCCATTTGGGCGGCCCTGTGTGCCGGTACGTTGTCATCCTGGAAAATGAACGAATGTTGCGCGTCGCCAAAGATTTTACCAAGTGGACGGAAACAAGTGAGAGTCCAGAATCAACCGATATCGGACGTTATCGATGTTCCCGTCCACGACAACAAGATCGCCGACTCCATAGATGCCGACACACATGTATGAAACTGCATTTCTTTGAGTGTAGATCAGGCTCCTTCTGTCGTATGAGGTGTTGGGTTCACGCCAGACTCTCATCCTGCTCTCGTCGGAAAAGACAAAGTGATACCAATTGTCCCCCACCTTCCAATTCCTCGCTCTGGTGGCCCACCTGATGCGTCTCTGGCGATTGACACGAGATATGAGAATCTTCCTCCTCGAAATGCGGGCATGAAGATTGTCGAAGTTAAGGCGTATTTGTGTCGTCCTCGTTGAGATTCCCCACCAGTCCTCTCCAGTGAGCTGCGAAAGTTTGTGCATAATAATCGAATCGGATCACACGAGCCTGACGCAGGAAGTACCGATCTTCCCGACGCGTGGTCGTTCTACCTCTGCCAGGTCTTAGTTGCTTGTCAGCGTTGCCTGTTTCCCCCATGGCGTTTACACACTCTGTACTCCGTTTGACGGCATACCTGAAAGCGTTCAGCAATCTGAGCCCCCGAAACCCTTCCTCCCTCAGGGCGACGATTTGTCGGCGTTGCTCATTAGATAACTCGGCTAGTTACATTTCCCTGTTTTAACCCTTTCAAGACAATTGACCACATTTTGTGGTTTGGCTCAATAACTTTTGATTTAGAGCTCTAGAAAATATACCAGATGCATGAGTAGAAAGAGCAAAAATTTCTGCACACACCAATGTATTTTTGTTTCATGACCATATTGCGTTTGATGCCAGGAATTTTTAAAACAAGAATAAGATTTAAAATCCTTAAATTGGCAACACATTGAGAGGTTCAAAATCATTGTTTTTCATCAAAATTGGCAATTTTTCAACTTTGCAACAAAATTTTTAACCATGAATATTGTTTTAAAAACATCACACCTTATTAGAACCTTGTAGCACTAAAAGAAAAATATTATTATTGCCAATTTGAAGAACAAAATGTGATCAATTTAGCCCTTAAATAATTCCTGTCCTGAAAGGGTTAAGAATGGTGTGTGCATTAGTGGCTCAGTAGCCTTGAAAGAGAAAGCGGACCATGTCCACCTTACTTTTATACCGAAATGTTGGTCATGATTCAGTGATTTAGAACAGAACACCGCTATAACAAAGAATATTTATTTACCAAAAAACGAACGAATTTCACCATGTTGCAATACTTTTGGCAAGGGAGGGTGTATTGTATATTTATGTATTGTACATGTATTAACCCATTGACTACGGAATCATCTAATTCCCATTGGCTTAATATAGGGATGACCCGGTTCCCGTTGTCAGAGGGTAAAAAAGATAAGAGATATCAAGTTACGACTGATTTATGTATTTCCTTAGAAGAGCGAGACTAATCCCTATTTGCATATAGGAATGTATTTGCAGGTTGAATGACCACAGGTGTGGTGCAAGGGTGAGAAGAATTCAGTCGTCATTGACCTTGTTCCATTCTTCAGCGGCGGACGCTGTTAAATCGTCCGGATGAAGAATTAGCAGATGGCATAATAATAACTGGATAATCATATCACAATGAAATTTACTATTAAAGCAAAAATACATTGATAAGATGTATAAGTATGAAGTAACTCCAAAAGACTCGCA
The DNA here is from genome assembly GCA_025618425.1 of Heliocidaris tuberculata. NCBI lineage: Eukaryota > Metazoa > Echinodermata > Echinoidea > Camarodonta > Echinometridae > Heliocidaris > Heliocidaris tuberculata. The sequence goes on from CM046836.1 coordinate 23,186,607, forward strand.
CTTGTTTTGCCGTCCGTCGTTGCCATCGAAGCTAGGTCCAGCCCTATATACATGTGTAAAGTTAATGTATATATTTATATGTATTTGCTTTTCAGGTCTTCACAGGGATTAGGGTTGCGTTTTAGGAAATATTTTATTCACGTTTGAGGGACAAATTCGGGAATCAATCGCAACTCCCTATAAGACAGGACCCTGGATTACATAAGGTTCCTTTCTCTTCAAAACCGTGATTCTACATTGTTCTAATACAGTCGCAAATCACATAACAAGTTTGATTTTCTCAGTAAGATCTATACAATCATTGGAACTAATTTACGATTGATGGGAAATCCAACCTTAATGACAAGTTGCTTTGAAAGAGAGAGGAAAAATCAGAGAAGCAGACTGGTGAAAGTTTGAACGAAATCTGACAAGCGATAAGAATTTTTTTTGAAAATTGTAATCACTACATGGGAATTTCAAATAGGCCGAATAGGTGATGTCACTGTGATGTAGTGACTTACAACTCCCCCATTTGCTCCAACAAAAATGACTAAAATGTCATTTTTCCCCCAAAATGTACTACTCAGTAGAATCTTTTTCTTTCATAAGGACCTATAACAATATGCTATCTACAATATGTTTTGAGTACTGCCCCAAGGGTAAAGGCGCTCCGCAGAAAACCGCAAATTAATGATATTTTTTGTGAGTACGACAATATGACAGTATGTCACAATCGACTCACCAAATTGCCAATTTGATATTCGCAGAGATGTAGTAATTTCATGTTCAAGCATCCATTACTTTCTTATTCTTTGTCCGATTTCTTTCAAACTTTCACCATCCCGTTTTTCTTATTTTTCTGCTTTCACACCAATCATCTCATTACCAAGGTTGGATTGCCCTTTAACGTTTCTGACTGCAGTTTTACTATAATTCCAGCCCTGCTGTTCAATCAAAGCACAGGGTGACAAGAAGCTTTCCTCCCCGTCGTTAAAATTTTTTAATAACTTTCTGTTCGAAGTATTCCTTTCTGAAATGACAGGTGGAGTTGTGCCCGATTGTGCAAAAATGACGCATCGTGTCTCGGTGCGTGTACGACCCGCGGCGCTATTTTTTTTTTTTCCAGATGAAAAATAATTTTATCACCATGATAACGGTATGTGAATAAAGATGACTGTGTGTTTTTTTCCCCCCTCTTTTCTTGGAGTGAATTATTCTCCCATTAGTGAATTGCTTTGTCTTGAGGCGTTTCAAGGAATCATGCATATGTGTATGCGTCTATTGTATTATGATTTATGGGAGTGTTGTTTCCTTTTTCCTTTTTCCTCTTTTTTGTTGTTGTTGTTTGACAAGGTTGTTTGACAAGAAAGTCATGTAGCACAGATAAATACAATATAGCGAGCTGTTCTATTATTTTCGTCATACATGTGAAAATGGTAAGTAAATCTTGAAAATAATTTGGGGCTTCTTTTAAGATAAAGCTATACAAATTTCACCAAATGATCATTTTGACACCAAATTGCACCTCAAGAAAACTGCAATACTCGGGATTAGACAAGCTCAATTTAGTTGTTAAAGCTGGGAGGCAACACATACCTTCTTTACACCCAGAGATTTTCGTTTGTTTTGTTTTGTTTTGTTTTTTTCGTTTTTTTGGTTTTAATCTTATTTATTTTATTTGTCTTATTTACCTAGGGTGACCTAGCCAAACATTTGTTTTGTTTTGTTGTTGTTGTTGTTTTGTTTTGTTTTGTTTTGTTTGTTTTTTTTTTTTTTGGGGGGGGGGAGGGGGCAACGTTTAGAGGGTACTTTTAGTGTTTATTTTTCCAGGGATGTGAAATCCCCTTCCTGATGAAATTTGCCAGTGTTATACCCTTGAAATGTGTAACCATATCTCTTCCTTCTGACGAAATGTGGTTCATGGGCTTTAATGGAAAAATTGACCCCATTATTATTATTATTATTTTTTATCCTAACGGAAAGTTTTGCTACTGCGCTATGCATCCACATAATAAATAAATAAAACGATCAGAAAGATCACCAATTATTTTTCACCTTTATCAGAACTTAACGTGCTCTTGAAAGTCGGATTAATTCAATTGCGTGAATATCGATTGCAGGTGAGATGGGAATCGAATATGTTTGTATCGTATCAAGTCGCACATTGTGGAATAAATCAATAAAAGAAAAGTGTCTGGAAGGCGAATCTCTTTTGCCTGTCTCTGGGGAACATGGAGTAAGGCAATGTTCATGCGAGGTATGTTGAGCTGGTAAGATCCTCTACTATTACCTGACAGATAACTAGCGGCACAAGGAATGTTACATTATCTAATTAATCTTGATCATGTTATTGACGTCGATCTGTTATTTGAAGTCTGTATATCTCACAGAAAAATAGGAAGATCAAATATCCGAAACCATGTACCCAAAACGTCGACCTTCCTTCTTTTAAATGTAACTTATGGCACAGAATGGTGGTGTGGTTCATTCGTGTGGTTTCTTTAAAAAGCAGGGAACGCTTCTTTTTTTTTTTTTTTCTACCCCCTTTTTGTGTTGAGAACATACAAACGCGTCTTGATCTTTCGCGATGCAACAAAATGATTATCATGGGTTTCCCGAATCCCAAGCTCCGGACCTCTAGCTTGTCTCCCAAGAGAAGGAGGTTTTCACCTGTTAATAGCATTTCGTGTTGTACTAAGTCTGGGAGCACAGTGGTCTAATCCTGGGCTCGATCCGTGTTCGGTGATTACATCCTTAGACAATGTTAGACGAGGTGTTTTAACCCACGTTTGTCCCTCTCTACAGAGGTGTATAAAATGTGTACCTAGCAATGATCGGGAATAATAATTGCAGGGCCCTCAGGTAGAACAGTATTGATGAGGCTTCCCTGGTTAAAGAAGATTATCGTTAATTGTAAGGTAAACTATTCCCCGCGAAATCAGTATTAACGCATGGTTATTCTACCCACTCGACCCTCCGCACAACACAGTTTTGTTTTGTTTTTAAGCAGGGAAATAAAATCATCATGATTATATATAGAAGAGCAAAACCCATTCCGTCTTAAAGCTGGATAGAACTTCAGATTTCTTCTCAGTTTGGTGCGTCTCACTGGCCTTACGACCGGTTGCCAACTTTTGACAGCCAGAAATAAGCTGCGACCATCGACAACCAATCTGCAACAGTATTAACATCTGTCCGCGACCAGTTGCAGATGGGTTGTAGAATAGACGCCGATGGGTTGTGGGCCAATCGCCGATCATCAAAGACTGATTGGCCACCGCTTGTAGGAACGGTCTCAATTGATCGGCTATTATAAACAACCGGTCGTGGACTAGCTGATATAGCCGATGTTCTTCCGGCAGTCGGCGATATACTGGAAGGCGATGAATCACTGATGCAAAAATGCATATATATACATATATACTTTATATACTTCTATCAGTTTATGATATATAGGACACCAATTACTGCAATACATAAATAACATGAATGATACATAATTGTATGGGCGCAAAGCAAGGAGATATTGGAAGTTATCTGGGGGTTGTTTCATTAAGCTGTTCGTAAAGTTATGCATGACTTTACGAACGACTTGATTATGAAGTGCCAGATAGGATGCCCAAGGTTTTTCTGATGTTTTAACAAAGTGTGACTGTATTTCCAATAACCTCAATGAAATTATGGCAAAAAATAGACTTTGCATCAAAATTGTTTGTTATAATGAGAATGTTAATCTACATCTGTACATTTCAACTTTAGTTGATGCAGTTAAAAATGATTGAGCATCCCATTTGGCTTGCCATATTTAAGTCATTCGTAAAGTCATGCGTAACTTTACGAACAGTTTTATGAAACACCCCAGGATATATTACTCAAATATAGCCAATGTGCATTATATGGCTCTCCCATTTCTACCATCGGCTTGAAAGTGTGTGTTCCATTTCTTAAATCATCTCTTGTATAAGCAAAACTATTTTCAATAGGGAATACAAACAAAATCACCCTTGAGTTGATTTCATGAAAGTCTTTGGGATGGTGTTGATTACTGTTTGTTGTCGGTACTGGGTAATGGTTTGGGAATCAATCTGTGACTGGTCGTTTATTATTATTCGGTGATCATGGTGATCAATCGCCGACCTTATTTTGCAAGCACTTTTCGAGCACTAAAGATCAATCGGAGATCAGTCGGAGACCTGTCGCCCACTTTTAGAGAACCAAGAAAACCCTCCCCACAACCAGTTTGGTCGGCAAAGGTTTTAGATGCAGCAGCGTAAACGTCCAGCCGATCAAAAATGCTCCGAAAACCAGTTGCCGCCGCGCTGACAACCAAAATTTAATACAAATTGAAGAAAACCTTTTTGCGATCCCAGACAACCAACTACCGACCGGTGGGTGTCGGAAGTCGGCAACCGGTCGTAGGGCCAGTTACCATGGCTTAATCCTCCAACCAAAATGCTCTGACAACCAGTCGCCAACCCCTGACAACCTTTTAAAGACTGACAAAACCCTCTTTACGTTCTCTGACAACTGATCACTGATTAGTAGTTGTCGGAAGTCGGCAACCGGTCATACGCTCAGTGAGACTAAGGCTTAACATCGAAAGTTGGCCCCAGACCCCGGCGAAGGTGTGCGCTCAGGCGTTATTATAGCAGCATGGCTCTGGAATGCAATAACATTTTGTTTGTGCTTGCTAGATATTTTTGGACCCGTACTTTCTCCTCCCCCGGTAAAAAAATATCGTAGATCCACCACTGAATAGACCTAAATTAGTCTAGATATGTCGCCAATCGTGTTCGATCATAATGAAATTTATATATTTAATCATTCGACTTCGTACCTGCCTGCGCGACTGGATGCAGACGATGCTCCAGTAGACCGAGGTTAAAGAAACACTGATTTGTTTTCCCGCCCAAACGAACTGTGTTAGTCTCCGGAAAGGTTAGATAAATGATTTGATATGCACGACGAAGCATCACGACTTACTTCATAAATAGAAGTGGCTGTAATGCCATTTGAAATATTGGCGTCACGACGGTACAAATTCAGAGACGATATGTCTGTTGCACACGAGGTAATTGCCAGACGTATAGGACGGCGTCAGTTAAGCCTGGCTCACACCGGCATCATTTTGTTGACGTTAGGACTGCGTAAGTGACTAGTACGGTCTTTTTGCGAGCCTTGGAAGAGCGATATCCTTTCAAAAATGATTGAAAAGTGAACAGTGCTTTTGATAGCTGCTGTATGGGTTTATTGCCTTCAAAAGCTCGATTAGCGCAGGTACTGACGCAATCGAAATGACGCCTCGTATAAGCCGGACTTGGGAATGACATCCGTCAAAGAGTTGTTGCAAATTGAACAGGGCAAACATCACGTCGAATTACTTATCTGCTTATTGGCTAATTAACTTTATATCCCATACTGGCGAAGATGTTAACCCGGGGAGGGGGGGGGGGGGTATTTCATAAAGCTGTTCGTAAAGTTATGCATGACTTTACGAGTGACTTACATATGCAAGCCAAATGGGATGCTCAGTCATTTTTAAATGCATCGAATGAAGTTGAACAGTGCAGATGTAGATCAACGTTCTTATAATAACAAACATTTTTAATGCAAAGTATACTTTTAGCCATAATTCAATTGAGGTTATTGGAAATACAGTCACACTTTGCTAAAACATCAGGAAACATTTTGGGCATCCTGTCTGGCACTTCATATTCAAGTCGTTCGTAAAGTCATGCGTAACTTTACGAACAGCTTTATGAACCCCCCCCCCCCCCCCCCAGGTCACTGCAGGTATAGAAATGATCCCTCTTGTGCAACTGGCTTTATGGTGAACATGGCGTAGAAGAAACAACACTGAATTGTTGTACATTCCTTTCAGATATAACTACTGTAGACTAACAAAATAAACTACACAGTATTTGGACTGACTGATTTTTGCAAAATCATAATCATCTGTGAGTAATTGATCGATCCATCCATTTACCCGACTAACCATCACTCCATCCGGTCCATCATCTATTTATCCAGCTCCATGTCATTTTAATCCTGCTACACTATACATTTACTCTACCGTGGCAGACGACCTGTGGATCTTGGCGGGAACGTCTGCTATATTGGAGAAATAGCTCAGTACTTAGCGCGCTTGGTTGGGCGAATGTTTCGTCAATGACCGACATGGGGAGCTACATGGCTTTCCGCATGCAAACTTCATTTCTATTGTTTTTTAGTTCATAAATATAACGTATGCATATCTAGTTACATCGTACCAGCCAACGGATTAGACAAGGCATGAACTTAGGAAAATCCACCCACCCACCCCGAACCCCTAGTTCAGAGAAAGGTCAATGCAAGGGGTGGATAAAATCTCGTAAATTATGACTGATTGCAGTCTCTCGCAGAACACATGTACGACCAAGAGGCATATGAATTTTACTTGAGGTGAAGTTCGATTTCAGTCATTCGCCATGGTAAAAAAAACCAAAACACTTCGGTGTTAGAGCTTTCTTCCAGTCATTTAAAAGCTTAAAAGCATAATCATTAGTAGAACTTTATCATTCTTATGAAGATTTGACAAGTCCTGTAATACATGTATGATAAACATGATATAAAAACCGCGGAAATGATGAAGCATTCAACTGAAAAGATGAGAAGCCTTTTACACGAAAAGTGTAAAACAAGTGTATCGGTTGTCTTTTTAGGACATTGTAGTTCTATATTTGGCACAATGTTCAATTTGATTGACCAAATAAATGTGTTTTAATCGTCGTTTATTATATCGAATACTCAACATTTTATCCCTTTGTTTATACTCAGATAACCCTTAAACAGCCAGAATTTGGTTTGGCTGGCTGCAGGATATAGTTCCATGACAAGTTACTCAAGAAGAACTTGCTCCTGTCTTTGACAGATGTATCTTAAAGCCAACGTTGATGAATACCCCCCCCCCCCCCCCAGCTAATTCAAAGGACCTTACTACACCAGGGGATGTTTCATAAAGTTGTTCGTAAAGTTACGCATGACTTTACAAATGACTTAAATATGACAAGCCAAATGGGATGCTCAATCATTTTTAACTGCATCAACTAAAGTTGAACTGTGCAGATGTAGATTAACATTCATGTTATGACAAACATTTTTAATGCAAAGTATGTTTTTGCAATAATTTAATTGAGGTTATTGGAAATACAATCATACTTTGTTAAAACATAAGCAAAAACTTTGGGCATCCTATCTGGCACTTCATATTCAAGTCGTTCGTAAAGTCATGCATAACTTTACGAACAGCTTTATGAAACACCCCCAGATTTCGCTGCATGTCCATGCTGCGGTTTGGTCTTGGATGCCGGTCTTCTACGCCGAAATATCTCAACTCGCATTTACAGCAAATATGCTGTCCACACGGTGTGAGATATTATTTCGGCGTGAGAAGGGCGGAATGTTCACTATGCCGTATGGACACCAAATCTTATCGAGTAAGGGTGTGGTCCTACTTCAACTGCAGCTGGACCGCATTCATTCTAATATTTATTCATAACTCGGTAAACAAAGGCATTGGATATACCACCTTTTCGAATATGCTAATGCTATCCCTAATTGTGTCGGTCATGTCGGTAGACTTTTCCTTTATCATTCTCTGATAGGCGGGGCTGTACGTCTGAAAGCCTCATCGAATTCGGAAAAATAAAAGCTCGTTTGGACACTCCCTTTTCTTATTAACCCTTGAGGAAGTCATCTTTTAGATAGCAGCAGTAGTCCTTGCAAATGTCAATATTCATGAAATACCAGGTGCACATGACAGGGAGATTAGCTGACGATGATGAGGAATTTTCATCATCTTAGGGTGTGCGAAGGAGTTGTAAAAAAAACAAACAAAAAAACTCTTCTTTCTCACAGGCCCTATGCATTATAATGGCGAATGCCATATTGCAATTCTCCAGAATGATTCAAAAGCAGTCTAAAAACTTACTTGTTTAATGCTTCCCATTCATTATAACATTCTTCTCTTGTATTTCTACTATCTTGTACTTCTTTATCCTACACTGCGCCTAGAGCACTCTACAAATCATGTATATTGTTGTTAGTATTATCATATCTTTACATTATATCAAATCATTTTTCTCTACTTTCCTCTTGATTCTCGAGGAGATTTCCCAGGGCCTGCGCTGCGCTTCGAGAATATGTTTTATCCTATTACCGTAGCCGAATAATTCTTCACTACATCGTTGCACATTTCCTTTTCCTGTGTATTATGCAAGGCTCCATGTTCTACTCGAATGTTTTCTTCAGGTTCTTTTTTTGTCGCCTTCCCTATAAAAAAAAAAGTTTTCGTATTCTCCTAAAGTGTATTTCCTTTTACCCTTATGCTTATTATAATATTCAAATATTCAGTTTCAACCTGAGCAAAACCATGTGATGATAAAACTTCTAATTTGTCTCTCATCCCGTTTACTCACTAACTCTATCTCCCTCATCTACTTTCTCACTTTACTTCATTTTTCATTTTTCAATTCAAACACTCAGTTTTATCATGATCACAACCACCAAGTAAGACATAATATGAGGCTCACATGCTGTCCGTCTCAACACTTTGATATTTTGTCTTACCACTTAATTTTATTACTCTCCTATTATAAACATGGTAATTATCCCGCATGTTTGGAATACAATCGATAAAACTGAATTTGAATTATATACAGTTTATACATTCTCCCTTCAAATAAAACGTTCTCGTGCCTGTTCCCTTTCCCATGCGATGTTAATGTCAAAATGATTTATATCAGAATTCCCCTCTCTTTGATCTCTTCACGCATCGTATGCAAACTAGGCTCACGTTACCCCCCACAAGAGAACAGTCTCATCCCGCTTTTTCATTGGGCCGGCTGAAATTACGTAAAGGTCCCATATCCACGTTTCCAAAATGATAATTGACAAATTATCATGAAATTTGCCATGGATCCGTAATGTACTTTTAAAAAAACGAAACAAAAACAAAAACAAACACAAAACAATCAAAAATCTTACAGGCACGGCATCCATACCATGGCAAAGAGAAGCTGCAGTATTCCTCACTCGAAAGCTAAACCATACATTATGCACGAAAGCAATTATAGGCCCACATGCGATCACTTTTTTTTATATTTATATGTTTTATTGAATAAATGAAACAAAAATCACAAAATAACAAGAGATTAAAATGATATAAATCCACAGATATTCATTTTCGAACCACTTAAAAATAAATTTGATTTCTGGTCATGCGATTAGATTGTGAAAAAAAAAAAACTGTTTCAAATCAATTTGGAAAGAATGATCATGTCTCCATAAGAATTCGTGTATTTTCTGAGGTTTTCAATCATCAAAATTAGAAGAAAATGACCCAATCTCGCTGAAAAACACATGCACTTGCACACAGATATTAGTATATGGGACTACACACATTATGGCATGAATGTTCGGTCCGAAAACGTCAGCTATTTCTCGTCACATTTTGATATGAGGGCATTCGAAGAGCAATCCTTTTTTCAGGGGACAGTTCTACTATGATGTTCTTCCAATCTGGCATTAAAGGAAGAGAAAGCTCTAAAATTATTTTTTTTACTTTTTCCAGAACTCAACCTTCTCTTTAGAAGCCAGGGTGTTTTCTTAAACTCAGTGCTGCGTTAACCCTTTCGAGACAATTGACCACATTTTGTGGTTTGGCTCAATAACTTTTGATTCAGAGCTCTAAAAAATATACCAGAAGCATGAGTAGAAAGAGCAAAAAATTCTGCACACACTATATCCATTTTTGTTACATGACCATATTGCGTTTGATCCCAGGAATTTTAAAAAGGAGAATAAGTTTTAAAATCCTTAAATTGGCAATACATTGAGAGGTTCAAAATCATTGTTTTTTATCAAAATTGGCAACTTTTTCAACTTACCGACAATCTTTTTTAACCATGTATATTGTTTTCAAAGACATTACACCTTATTAGAATCTTGTAGCATTAAAAGAAAAATAACATTGTTGCCAATTTGAAGAACAAAATGTGATCAATTTAGCTCTTAAATAATTCCTGTCCTGAAAGGGTTAAAATACATGTACATTTAAATACACAAATACACAATAGATTACAACTTGTAAGGTTAATGTTTAATTGTGCTAATTACGCGGTAATTCAGAAGAGACTACGTATATCTAACATTTTCTTCGGAATGACAGTGAACAAAGATCCCGAACGTAGAATTATTTGAAGAAAAAGAACACGAAATGTTCCCAAGATTTCAACAAAATTTGATAAAAACGTAAACCAGAGTAATAACCCTTATATGCAGGTATGTGACTAGCTATGAAGTTAGCAAATATAGACTACGTACAGTCACACTCACAAACTGAATTATTTTCTGTAGTAACAGAAATTACAGATTTTCTCGAGATATATTTGATCAGTGTCAAAATAATGTCCGTATTATGTTGATTTTTTTCTTCGTTCTTATCTGTGCTCATGACTACCGATAATGGCTCACAATATGCCAATGATTACAACAATCATTCCGCAGTACTCGAAAAGCTTTTCACCTACATATAGGTCCCGATCAGATTGGAATATATCTTTAAATTTTCTTTGTTCTGCTGCTTTCAAAGTGAAATTCAAACCTTATTCTGACGTTTTGCAGAATAAACTTGTATCAAGTATTCCCACCCGCTCACTTGAAAAAAGGTACTTCACAATGCTTGTGTAACATCCGCGGATTCAGTGACACTCTAAATATGACTCTGAAATGTTCGAAAAGCTTTCAGATGCCTCGAATGCTTATACAACATCTGTTCTGCGTTGTATACCTCACTTTAAACTTTATTTTTGATTTTTTTTTCTTCAGATCTACAATCCAGGGTACTGCCAATATTCTTGTGAGAAGAGTGATTTTCACGTCGAAGGTGATTGCAGATCGCAGTGAACTTGTGAGTAAATAAATTCTTCATACATTTCATCTTAAAATTCTTAAATACAGTTATTCTGTTTTGGAAATATACCTAGCCGGTGGATTTTCATTTGTTTCGTTTTATCTTTATAATCTCGGTTCTGCATCTGATGATTTCGTGTCAGTTCGTCAGTTTTTTTTTTTTTTACTAGCACGACAAACCGACGATCTGATGATGGGAATGTTTTACCAGCACACTTGCCTCTTGAACGAAGCAAACGAAAGATAAGATGGAAATGCCATACTAGTTTTATTGCCAAGCAACGCTACTGTCAAAGATACCTTATCCGCAGGCAAACACATGACGCCAGCCCGGTTACAGGTTATAATGTCCAATGTCAGAGATTGATGAAAGTTTTCCAGTTTTAATTCGAGGGTAAAGCAAATGACTTTAGTACAATTTTGTTCGTGGTTATTCAATGGAGTATCCAGGGAACGGAGGGGGGGGGGGGGCTGGAGGGGATGGGCTTTTTTGTTTTTTTAGCTTATCAGAGAATTTTAGAGTAGTAAAGAGAAAACCCAAAATGTTGCTCCCCCTCCCCTCCCCGCGAAACACATAATACTGTATCAGCTACTGTTACTCTGCATTCAAGTGACTTGTTAAGATATCGGAAATTGTATGACCATGGTATGATTTGTTTGTTTCTTTTTAAATAATTATGAAATGCCGTTAATGTGATATCTTATCTATTCCGATAATGATCATTTTGCCATCAACGAACGAAGCAAAGCTTCATTATACATGTGACAAGTCGGAAGGGAATTCGGAGTAAAGAGAAATAAAGAGAAAATATGAGAAAGAGGATAAAAATCATATACAGCAATATGTCAACATCTTCATTAGATAATCACATTGTTATTGTTAATACCTACCTTGTTTGATCTGTTCTTATTCATCCACATATCGTCATCACCATCATCATCTCCCTTTTAATCATCAGACATACATCAGTATTGTTGTTACCACCATCATTGTCGTTGCCATCATCATCATCGTCTTCATCATAATCATCATCATCTTCATCATAATCATCATCATCATCATCTTCATCATATTTAACGTCCTCACTTTCTATTCCCACCATCTCTGTACATACAACATCATCCTCTTTATCTAGACATCTGATACTTACAATCTTCGTTATCTTCTTCAGCATCAATGCCGTGTTCATAACTATAATTTTGATCTTCTTCTTTGCCCTCATCATCATCATCGTCATCATCATCAACAACAACAAATTTCTAAATTTCCATTGGACAATACATTGAAATCGAATGAATTGATTTATCATCACACCATTCTCATTATCACCATAACGATATTTTCTACGATCACTTTCGCCGTCTGTGTATAATCAACAACACCCCCCTCCTCCTCCTCCTCCTCCTCCTCCTCCTCCTCTTCCTCCTCCTCCTCCTCCTCATCATCATCGTCATCATAACCATTATCACCATCATGATATATATATATATATATATATATATATATATATATATATATATATATATATATATACACACACACACACACAACACACAATTATCCTCGTCAATCACTATGATCATCATCACCATGCATCGTCGTCATCATCTTCTTCTTCTTCTTCATTATCATCAAACCGAATTGTTTCCTAATCACTTTTTATTGTACAACGGCAATACCAACATCAACACCACCACCACCATCATCATCATCGTCCACTTCGAATCCTCTAGCATCACAACCACCATCATCATGATCATCGTAATCATGGTCGCCGACGTTTAGGACCTTGATCACAATTTATCACCATCATCACCGTTGTCTCGCCGTCTGTGTCCGAATCATGATGAATCGTTCCATTTGCTAATTCAGGCGTTACTTGTCGCAACCTGAAATAAATTGGTCGTAACTTGGAGTCCCAAGGTACTCTTTTTCGTCTCACCTAGTCTTGTCAGTTTGAGTTTGATTTACTCCTCCGTATGATTCTGGCTGATTGGTCGTTAAAACTTATGGTGAGTTATGGTTGCACCTAGAAATCCCAGCGGCGCTTTTAGTAGTCTCTGGTTCTATACTGTACAAGTGTAAGATACATTTCTAAACACTTTACACGTAGACTAAACATACTATATTTTTAGTTCTTTACCACTTACACTGATTTTGTTCGAATGAACCCTTTGCCTTTTGGTGAAATTTAAGAAACACGCAAAGCATTTCGACGTTGCAGCAATAATAATCATGGCGAGTTAATAATGTACAGAAGAGCTATTCTCGATGCATAGTTGATTTTCAAATTAAATATATCGTTATTAGCCATGTTAGCAGCGTCTTGGGAGGGTACGGTAATGTCCTTGTCTGCCATGCGCCCTCCCCGATTCCAACTTTTATGTCGGAAAACATTTGAAATTTGTAGAGCCCCGTCTGCAAATCGCTAAAATGGATGGCGTGTAATTGTGGGCTTCCGGCCTTGAAATGTTGGCAAATTAAGGTAGTTCGACATCCCACCCCAACACATTCCAAATGGTCTACGGACGCCCCTGCTCAGTATATGGCAACAGCAGTCTGCATAATCTTTCAGGACGGAATTACAGAATAAAGTCTGTTCCAGTCTGTTTATTTAGACTATAGTATCACACCTTTACTTACCCATCCATCAACACAGATGTCTGCCCAGATGACAACAAAGCCTACGCAACTGTCTCCACCTACTATAGTCACGAAGGATTATCTCGATTAAGTTTCTTGCACTCAAACAGTTACTGCACTTCGAGAGAAGCTAAGAACTAGGTAACCAGAAATTATAAGTTATTTTACATTGTTAGGTATGCAGTGAACACGTAAACATAAACGGTTTACTTTCCATGACGAGGAATTGAAAATGATTTGAGAACAAAAACAACAGCAACAACGTCAACAACAACAACAACAACAACAAAAATAACAATAACTGAACAACGGGACTTCGTATTTTCATTATATGCTCCTTCAGCTAGATTATATCATATTGATACGTGTTTATAAATCAGTTGTACGGGCGTCGCTATTGGAATTGGGACATGTGACACCCCACTCCAATTAAAATTTCTTTCGCATATCCCGAATTACTGCTGTTGGCAGATGAAAAAAAAAATAAAGAAAAAATGGGCCACTACATATTGGAATTTTAAGGGTTTTTAAAATATTTTTTTTAATAATTATCATTGAAATTTGTTTCCGGAACTTCTGTCGGCAGATTTCTATGGGAAAATGGTCCAATAATAACTACCATATATTACGGTAGTTATTAAAATGGCACATCTTGCGGCGTATTTTTTTCTACGTTAATGTGGCTTCACAGTATGGGATGAACATGATGCAGGCGCAGAGACTCCATTGTAGACGACAGTAACATGAAAGAGAGGTGCACCGATCTTTCATTTTCCTCAGGGTAATATTACAATATGACTTTGTCTGGCCTCTACAGTCCCCTTTTAACAGAAATCTCCCCCTTTCTAGTCCTACCCCCACATCTTGAAGTACATTAACCCTTAGGCATCCACATCAGGTGATGATGAAGTGCGTGTCTACATGTTCCTTGGCGATTCAAACGAATGAAAAGCAACTGGGTCACACGAGTAATTACTTGGAGATCGTAAATGTGCTCTTACGCTCATGAGATAGTGATGAGTATTATCTTTTGTGTGATCATACATGCATGTGTGTAGGGGGTTATATGCTCAGGGCATATCTTGCATCATGTAATATTGCTACCTTCTTCATTCCTTTACCTTCTTCCCATGCCCCCACCTCTCTCTCTCTCTCTCTTTCCTTAACCCGTACATCTTTAGAGCTCTTCCCGTCTCTCTCTCTCCATGCTCGCTCTTCCTTCTCTCCCCATCTCACTCTCCATCCAGCTGTCTCTCTGTCTCTGTCTCTGTCTCTCTCTCTCTCTCTCTCTCTCTCTCTCTCTCTCTCAATCTCTCGTTTTCTCCTAGCCCTCTCTCCAAAAGTCCACCCTAATATCAAGACAGTTTTAAAAGAAGCAGACAAATTGGAGAAACATGTCCATGAAAGTTTGAGCAAAATCCTATAAGAGAAAAAAAAAAAAACACAAGAAAGTTATGAATTTTTGAAGTTGTCATCAATCAAACACAAATTGGCAACTCCGTGACGTACTTTGCAAGCTCCTCTCCCATTTGCTCAGTACGGAAAATGTCATAAATTTTCATTTTCTGAGTTTCTGATGACGGAATAGATTTATTTCATTCAGGTTTTGGGTAAAACATATGGGCAATGCTTATATCAGGGAGTTCTCTCTTCCACCTCCCTGGTTATATCTATGTATGTTTGAATATAATCCTTATGGAAAATGGAAATTATTTTTGAGGTACAGGGCAAATGGGAGAGGAGCTCGCAAGATACGTCACGGAGTGGCCACTTTGTGTTTGATTGATTACAACTTCAAATATTCATAACTTTCATTTTTCTTATATTATATTTGGCTCAAACCTTCACTGATCTATTTCTTTCATTTTTCTGCTTCTTTTAAAACTAACTTGTAATCAAGGTGGAGTTTCCCTTTTACTTAAGCTGATTCAGTGTTTTTGTTTTTTCTTCTTCTTTTTCTTCTTCTTCTTCTTCTTCTTCTTCTTCTTCTTCTTCTTCTTCTTCTTCTTCTTCTTCTTCTTCTTCTTCTTCTTCTTCTTCTTCTTCTTCTTCTTCTTCTTCTTCTTCAAATGCCTTCATTTTTTGGGTCATGTTGGTAAAGATTTGTTTATAGTTACTTAATAACAATTTAAAATAGCTACCTGTTTTACTAATGCTTGTATCTTTATTAATTATTTGAAATAGTTATTACACATCTGTAACTACGAACCTTGCCCACAAAAGCTTGCCTCCTGCGACCAGACATGATAAATGAAAAATCTCGGAAATGCATGACGCAGCAAATCGCTACAGAATCTTATTTTCCCGCGTTACATCGAGGGCTTATGAAAAAAGGGGGATATACCGCAAGATGAGATAATGATATCGATTGCTCAAGCGATATGAATCCAGAGTTTATTTTGGCATGAAACATTCCGTTTGTTATTTGTCAGATTCTTGGAAACATAATCCGTGCTCAATTTGCACAAACGTGCAGATCTTGATCTGATATTCCATGAACTCTGCGATCAATACACCATGCCGCTGTTACCAATAGCCTTGTGCATGTTTGAACTCGTTTGGATGTATATAATTTTTAGTATTTAGCCACTGTTTACATGCATATCAAGGACATTTTGTGGCAAAGTTATATTCTCAAAATTTACCCTTCAAATAAGTTTAAAGATCTAAATCTATATTACTTTGATTTTTCAATGAGGTGAAATGAGAATGAGGATATGTTACTATCAAAACTGCATGCGTTGTAGTCGCATGTGGTTATCTACTTCCATTCTCAGTTTCCGACGAAAGAAAAATAAGGGATGAAAAATGATGAGAAAAGAAAAGAATGTACAAAACACGCGTTTTTCAACCTTAATTTCCCCCTGATCTTATTTAGAAAGTTATCTCCAAATATTTGCTTTTCTTTTCTTGATAGTGTGACCCTCGCTCTGCTCGCCTTCGAACCAGACAATGTGATGAAGTCAATGTCACACTCGTTGTCCCATGAAAGTGGGTGAAGTATATAGAGCGTAGCTGTCTCAAGGCAATACGGAACGTGCTTTAATTGATATTGTCAAAACCTTTTACTTTGAGGCCGCCATCGACATCAAGCAACTCGCTCATGATGACGGTCTCCTGCGTTCATAAATCCTGTTAATTGCAAAATGTTAATTTTCCATATTGTATACATATTTTCTTTGTATTTGAGAAGTAAATTGTTAATGTCTGACAATGTGTTTATATACTTTTTTTTCTGTAATATTATTATATTTTGTATCATGCTATTGAACGCAGAAATAAAATCAATCAAACAAACAAACCTTCTGGAACTAACCCAGTCCCTTTCTCCATTCACACTCCAGTCTATACAGTGGCGTAGCCAGTGGAAAGGGGACACGGGGCATTTGCTCCAAAGCGAATGACATAAAAATTATACAAAATAACCACGACAGACAAACAAAGAGAGGAAGAGAGAGAGAGAGAGAGAGGAGGGAGGGAGAGAGAGAGAGAGAGAGAGAGAGAGAGACAGAGAGACAGAGAGAGACAGAGAGAGACAGAAATGGAGGGAAGGAGAGAAGGAAGGGGTAAAATAAAAAAAAAAAGGCCATGTGTCTCTTTACATGCATGGTATCTTTGCAGCTTTGTTTTCTTGGTAACATAAATGTTGTATCAACCAATCAATTTACTAACTAACCTATCACGTAATCAGCAATCCATTCATCAATCTACCAAATCAGTCAATCACCCAATTACCCAATCAATCATCGGCGTAGACAGGTCCTCATAAGTGGGGGGATATGATTTCCCTCAAGGGCCAAATATATGTCCCTTTAGGGAATTCATACTCATAGTTTTCCCATTAACTTCAGATAAGTACCCCATAAAACTTGTGTGTGTGTGTGTGTAAATATATATATATATATTTCAATTTCGAAAATTGTTAGTATTACTAATAACATGAGTGTGGCAAAAGTGCATTATAAAGGAAAGTTACCGACTGAACCCTCTAAATCGAGAATAAGAAGATGTACTTTTAATCTAAATAATTTTTCTGCATTATATATGGCTTTGAAAAAAATCACCTCAAAATATATTTGGGGATGGTAACACAGGCCACCCCCCCCCCCTTCAATTTTTGTTAAAAAATATACCTCCATATTCCTTCCAGATCAACACCCAAGTTGTATAGTTTGAAGTAGATGGATTTCACTTTCTAGTAGTGTAAAAACATATCGGGAAAAATCGGAAGCAACAGCAGAATTGTAGATAAGTAAATTTATATAAATATACAATATTGTACAAAAATATATGATATCTATATTGAAATAAAGAATATATAAATTTGAATAACATTAATAGATATAATATATCGAATTATATTTATCTAAAACATATAATAGAAATGTATATTTTCCACCATTTTTTTTGTTGTGTTTTTTTTTTTTTTTTGGGGGGGGGGGTGGATGAAACCTGGGGGGATGTTTGTACACACCATCCCCCCACCTGAAAAGGTGGGGGATGCATACCCCCATCCCCCCGCTATCTACGCCCCTGCAATCAATCAATTAATCAATTGAAATCCTGACTGCTCCACATGCTCAGAGAAAACAATCCATCAAAGCAAGACTAATCCAAAATCATCTATAATTGGTCCGACATGTCCGAAGACAAATATATAAAAGCAGCTTTTCATAGAAATGACTGGATAATAACATGTATAGTTATGGACGCGTTCATGGAAATAAACAGTTATCATCTACGATATATCAAAATCTCCATTTATCATCTTATTAGAATGGACAGCCCACCCCTACCTGACTCGCGACAACTTTGATTACTGACGTTATTGGACCAAAAATGGACCAAGTCAGTGGATCAACCAATCAATTAATTAATCAACTGATCTCCTGACTTCTCAACACGCTCAGAGAAAAAAACAAAACAAACATAAACAACTCATCAAAGCTAGACCAATCTAAAAGTCATCTGTAATTGGTCCGAAGAAAAAAACTACATGAAAGCAATTTTCCACGGAAATGACTGGATAATAACTATGTATATTTATGGATGCGTTCATGAAAATAAAACAGTTATCATTTACGATATCAGAATCTCCATTTATCAAAAGTATAATGGAAAGCCCATCCACTACCCGACAACTTTGATTACCGACGTTATTGGACCAACAATCACCATAGCCCATCAAACCTTCACAAATGTCAGACTTAATCCAGCCATTATTTTGAAGAACCCGGAGTGTTGGGTGAAGGTGGATTACGGTATACATGTACCATAATTTTGACGTATAGAATACAGGGCATCGTCCAAATCAGAAGGTCTCTGTTAATTTGAGAGCAGGAAGTCAAAATATATTTTCAGGCCAATATGAATAACAGGCCGTTTCTTTTACCTTGCCATCATAATATTCTGCATGAATTATTTAGACTCTTTCAGGACGAAGTTACAAAAGAGACACAGAACAGTCGTGAAACATTTAAATGCGGCTTAAAAGCGTCTTATAGCTCAGTGTTTCTTTTGAAGGACTAGGAACAGTCTGTGATGAAAACAGGAATGCTAAACTGTAAATGGCCCTGCGGTTACCTAAAACTCTCATAAGAAGTGAACTTTTCACAGTCATTCCGACACCTATCCCTTTTTATTTTTTTAAGTAAAAGAAAATCTTCTGTGATATCGTAGCTGAGGTTCCAAAGACAAGGTAAGCCATGTAAGCCGTAGCAAAGCTCCATTCTATATACCTTTTGATTTCCCAGTCGTATATTAATTACACGAACTTTTCGAGATTGTATCGAGTTTCTCGGAG
This sequence comes from Heliocidaris tuberculata, assembly GCA_025618425.1. Taxonomy (NCBI): domain Eukaryota; kingdom Metazoa; phylum Echinodermata; class Echinoidea; order Camarodonta; family Echinometridae; genus Heliocidaris; species Heliocidaris tuberculata. The sequence goes on from CM046836.1 coordinate 23,205,986, forward strand.
AAGCCTAAAAGCCTCAAATGTCATTTTTGGTGTTCGCCACTTACCTAAATGTAGAATCTATTACATGTATTAGACAGACATGCCTAATCCATTAGAGACGTACAAGGTCTATGTGGATTCCGGGAAAAGGAGTCAAATAAGGTGATTACTGAGGATCCATACAGTTTGGACCAAACATGCGACAAACAGGTATCTATACCATGTGTACAATGATCTTCATTTGTTTCTTTATATACTTGGGGTTACTAAAAACTAAGAACGTTTTCGGTAGATCCCCTATATCCGCCAGATAGGTTGGTCATCTTGGTCTGTACGCTCTGAGGCACGTATTTCTTTTGCTTATGAGACTGAGTATCTGTGCCAGGTTAAAAGGAAACCGAGTTGAGTATTAGTAGATTTAAACATTATTCGTTATTGCTATTTCGCTATTTTGGGGGATCAAACATGCGACAAGCAGGTATCTATATCATAATTATGTACAATGATCTTTATTTGTTTCTTTATATGCTTGGGGTTACGAAAAACTATGAATGTTTTTGGTAGATCCCCTTTATCCGCCAGATAGGTTGGCCATCTTGATCTGTACGTTCTGAGGCACGTATTTCTTTTGCTTATGAGACTGGATATCTGTGCCACGCTAGGAAACCGAGTTGAGTATTAATAGGCAACACAGGAGGGAAGAGAACTGGGAATTAGCAAAAGGCATTCGCAGTACGTCTTATGAAGATGTTAACAGCGTACGGTAAAGTTGGTCTAGACAGGGGCGGCTCATTAGTACATTCTTGGCAATTAATGATTCTTAGCAACATCCCAAGACAATGGCTGTGTACCATCTGCGTTTAATCTCGGGTCGTTAAAGAAGAAGAGGGATGCTGTGAGGGACATAACACAGAATGCATGACGGTGAACATGCACTAGATAAAGTTAGGAGCCAATAATTTGATTTACCGCAGTGCCATAATAACACAAAACATTGTGTTCTCGGTAATTATTGTCCGGCGTTACGTTCTTCAACGCCCTTATTACCATTTTACTTTTTCGTTGCATTTTCCTTGCATAGCCCTAATTATCATGAAATAATGTCTGTGAACTCGCTGGAAATAGTTACCCTAGCATTTAGTCCGGTAATGTGTATGCAAGGTCGTTGTAGTGGTATGAATACTTCTGTTGAGCTGTGTTCAAACTGATGCAATGATCAGATTTACCTCATTTTTTTTCCACCTGTCTCGAGAGAAACAGTTGTTATTGACATGCCCTTTTTTTTAGGATTCGCATACAGTGCTAGTATTGACACTCTTATTGGCACTCTCAATGATCAATGATCACGATGACCAAGATTAAACATGGAAAAAGCTGTTTGTTTCTTCCCTACTCGCTTTGTTATATTTGTTGTTTGTTTTTTAAACAAAATACATGGCGTAAAAAAACCACCACTTTGTGTGCGTGTGTGTGTGTCTGTGTGTGTGAGAGAGAGAGAGAGAGAGAGAGGGGGGGGGGGGGGAGAGAGCGCCAATACAGATTTCATGACTTTATATGCACGATGCCTACGGTATTATGAAGATCGGTTGCGTGAGAAGGCAAAAATATTCGTGATGCTGTGCGCGATACGTACGCGCTCTCTCGGGAAATCACAAAGCATTGGGAAGATGAAGACATAACAATTTACGTGACATGATATACGAGTTTCCTCTCCCTTTTTTCCTCTTCCTTTCCCATCTTCATTTCCCTCATCGTCGTCTTCATCCGCCCGTATATCGTCTCGGGAGTGGCTTATCAATCAGTGCTCTTACAACGATGAGCTCTGTGGCGGAGACGAGATATTATTTACACGTTCTTTAACTCTTAGGGAAACTAGCTTTAATCGGGGGGGGGGGGGGGGGGGGCTAATTTTACTCCAGAAATTTGTCCTGTTTATTATTTTTTTTCTGTTGTTTCTGTCGATTTCTGGCGGACTAAGCTAAGGATGGGGGGGGGGGGGGGGAGGGATAATATTTAGTAAAGAAAAAATGGATCGATTTTACTGTTGATTCTGCCGAATATTGGCAGAATGAGCGTTACGTGGAAAAGGAAGAAGATTATAATATCTGTGTCATGTGCTAGACGAGATATATTATTTACCCTGTCCTTTCCTATTGGGAAAAATTAGCTGGGTTCCGCAGTTGGCATGGTTGGGATGGGAGTAACATCCATTTCCCCCGTTGATTTTGTCGAATCTTGGTGGAATAAACGTTGATTGGGAAGGAAAGAGGATGATGAGCTGTCTACCAGGCAAGATAATATCATTTTCCCTTTACTCTTGGAGTAAAATGGCTAGAATCGGCGGTTGCAGGGGAGGGGGTGGGGTAGTTTTTAGTTAAGAACTTGATCCTGGGCATTTTCCCCCTGTTTATTTATTCGATTTTTGAGGGAATAAGCGTTGCCTGGAAAGGAAAGGGGATAATGATCTATGTGCCAGTCAAGACATATCATTATTAAACTCATGGGAAACGAGCTCGATTAAGTGGTGGTGGTGGTGTTTGGGAGGGGGGAGGGGTCTATTTTCCTTTTGATTCTGTCAAGTCCAGGCGGAATAAGCGTTGCCCGAAAAGAAAAGAGGATGATAAGCTGTCTGCCAGACGAAAGATAGCCGATCAATTACGCTTTCTTCAACTCTCGGGGAAAACTAAATGGAAATTGGAATTAGTTGGAAGGGGCTACTTTTTAGTGTGGAAATAGATCCCTTGTCAGTTGATTCTGGTGTGTTCTGGTGGAATGAGCGTCGCATGCATGCACATTGAAGAGAATGATAAGCGCTCTTCTGGACAAGAGATTCTTTTACATTTTATTTCGCTTTGGGGGGGGTGGAACTAGCTGAAATCAGGGTGCGGAAGGGGGGGGGTGTTATAATTAGGGGTCAATGAATCGATCTACTTTCTCTGTTAATTATGTCAATAATTCTTGAGTAATGAGTAATGAAAGGGAAAGACTGTGATGATCCATGCATGTGACATACAAGATATATCATGTACACTTTCCTTTATCATGATGTATGCTTACCTTGGAGGGGGGGGGGGGGAATAGCTTGATTCGGCTGTTGAAGGGGGAGGGAACCATTTCTTTCTTTCTTTTTTAATCCCGTTGAATCCTGGCGGAATAAGCGTAACATATTGGATGGAAAGGAGGGGTGGTGATTTAAAGGGAAATCCAACCTTGATAGCAAGTTGCTTGAAAGAAAGAGCAAAAATCAGAGAAGCAGATTGGTGAAAGTTTGAACGAAATCGGACAAGTAATAAGAAAGTTATGAATTTTTGAAAGTTGTAATCACTATGCTTATGGGAATTTCAAATTGGCCGAATAGGTAATGTCACTGTGGTGTAGCTGAGGACAACTCCCCCATTCGCTCTAACACACGAAATGACTAAAATGTCACTTTTTTTCAAAATGCATTACTCAGTATATAGGGTCTTTTCGTTCATGAAGACCTATAACAATATGCTATCTCCAATATATTTTGAGTACAGCCCCGAGGGTAAAAGCGCCTCGAGATTCGCATAGATGTAGTGATCTCATTTTTCTAACTTCCATAACTTCCTTAGTCCTTGTCCGATTTCTTTCAAACTTTCACTATCCTGTTTTTCTTATTTTTCAGCTTTCACACAAATCATCTTATTACCAAGGTTGGATTGCCCTTTAAGTGCCAGACAAAATATATCATCCAAACTTTGCTTTACTCTCAGTTTCAGTTTAGTTTATTTTCCGTAAATCAATCAAAACACAAATTATACATTTTGGAATACATTCTGGAATAATAGAAATCGATTACACGATTCTAGAATAGATATGTCACAATAATTACAGAATTACAGATTACAGAACGAAGACGAACGGGGACGCACGGATACTTTACAAGACAAGAAAGGATAGCCAAACTAAATTGCAAGGGGATCTGCAGCTGTTATTTCAATGTGAAGAATTTTTAACACTCTCCGTCCTCTCGGTAAAAATATGGGCCAGACAAGTCATTGTCCTTCACCATTTTCATTTCCTCTTCCCTCTTGGGGAGACTAGTTTGAATGAGGGGAGGAGGGATCATGCATATTTTGATGAAAGATTGATTTTACACTTTGGGATATCTGTTCAATTTAGAGAAGCAAAGAGACGTAAAATTCGAAGATATGAGGATGGTAAGCTGCATTCCATAGAAGAATAGATCATTTACATTTTCTTTAACTGTTGAATAATCTAGCTGTCATCGGACGGGGAATGTCACGCATATTATTGATTTTTTTTTTCCACTTCGAATAACCGTTAATTTAGGGTAGGATGCATACTCGAGACCTGTAACTCGAAGTGGAGTAGTAGTGTGCCAGAAAAATAGATCTTTCAATTTCTTCATCTTTGAGGAAATGAGGGCTGGAAGGAGGGGCACATTAGTGAAGGAGGCCAATCTTATTTCCCCCTGTTGATATCATTCGATTTCGGTTTCAATCATGTTGAAAGCACGAAATTGGAATGGGAATGATCGTGCTATGTGCACCAGGGAAGAGAATATCATTATTCAATTTTCAGCCATTAACTGTTTTAGATTTCAGAGGGGAAAAGTAGCTGGTATTTCGTGAAGAAGTGGTTCATTTGGGGGTCAACTTTTGAGGCCCATTCAATGTATAAAAGAATCGTGACGAGAAGATAAAGGGGATGTGCCCATACTTCCGTAATTCTGTTTCCAAGGTTTTTTTTTTGTTTTGTTTGTTTTTCACTTTGTAGCTTTTACTATATTTCAAAACATTAAAGTGATATGTAGAGAGTAACTTCAGGATAATTCAAAAGCAATATGATATAATAATATTCATGGAAGACGGCATACGATCCCATGAAGCAAGAGGATTGAATCATGTCAATTATCAGTATACCAAGTATCTGTTGTTCAGTTTGTATTTATCTGTGTTTTAAGTCTTATCTTCATAATCTTGTTCTGTAAAATCACTGTGTTTTATAGCTCATGTCCGGCCAGTTATTTTGTGCCCACGCAACATTGATTGAATACCTTCTTCTTTTCCTTTTTTCTTTCACAGTTTTTATTTTTTCTTGTACCTTTTCCCCCAGGCGCAGATCAAGTTTTTTTTTTGGGTTTTTTTTTTTTAGTTTTTTTTTTTTTAAAGGGGAGACGTAATATCGAAAGAAAGAAAGAAAAAATCTATATTAAAAAGCAATAATGAACATTATTTTGCTGTGTACTTAAAGTGGCATTAGACTGGTAGAACTTGAACAGTGCCATCTAACGGACTGCTAAATTAAGATTATTATTTGAAAATCAATTGCATTTTACTTTGAATTTTGACAAACAGCTTGTTTGGATAATAGGCATATTTTATATTTCAAATATTATTTTTGACTTTGCAAATGTGGAAAATTGCATACAGGTACGTTTTGAGCTTCTGCAAACTAGAATAGGGCATGATGGGAAAATGAGAGGCACAGACACTTTTCAAATTCTGTTAAAAGAGGGCGCCATTAGGAGCTTGAGTTTACTATCACTTTAAGATATGCCAATTGGGTTTCAAGAGAGAGAGAGAGAGAGAGAGAGAGAGAGAGAGAGAGTGTGTGTGTGTGTGTGAGAGAGAGAGGGGGGGGGTGCCCCCATAAATCCGCCACTGTCTTTTTCTCTTTGATAAAACCACCAAGAAGCCTTGGGTGGAAAGTGGGCCTTCCTTTAACCATCATGACCATGCCAATCATGACTTGGAGTCTTTAGGGGCGATTCTAATGCACGTCGTCGTTTTACCACTTCCACCTTCATTACGTTGCTAACCACATGCTCTTTCGAAACCTTAACTTTAGCTCATCAGTAATCAGTTGGAACGGATGGTCTGCGATTTTACCGCCAATCTCCTTTTCCTTGAAGGGAAAAGACTTTAAGGGTAAAGTATCGTCAATTGGGAGTATACTGTGACCATAAAAAAAATTTCCTGACATTGGACATAAAAGTACTTGAATCCTTTCTCAATTTTGTCCAGGAAACGTTCTTAACTGTTAGAAGAAAAATGATTAACATTTTCAGAAGGAAAAAAACAACAACAAACAAACCAAAACATCAATAAGAATAATATCCTCTTCGTGTATTAAGGTCAAATAACCTTAAAATCATCGATGTAACTTTTGGAGTAATTTCAAAGAAGTCTTAGATTTTGTGGCCACCATTATGATCTTATTTACGATCACCCTTTTCACTGATCATTTTAACATTTTTTTAAGTTTAGTGATGTGATATTCAATGCAAAAAAAAAAAATGGCGTGAATATTGTTTCATAAATAATGTATTCACCATACTTCCAAATTATTAGTATTATTATATCAGGCAACTGGAATAAGGAGATAACCAGGAAAACAAAAACTGAGCAAATAGCAGATCTAGGAATGTTCACATCTTCATTAGATCAATCATAGGCTTAAAGATGAAGTTGAGTTCTGGTCATGGGATTACAATGTGATAGAAACTGTCTCAAAGCCATCGGGACGGTTGATCATGTCTACAAAAGAATTGGTGTCTACACTCCGAGGTTTTTGAATAATCAAGATGAGAAGAAATTGACCCAATCTCGCTGAAAAGCACAATAATTGCACACAGCAATGGGTATATAGGACTACATGCACACGTGGCATGAATGTACGGCCCGAACATTTCAGCTATTTCTTGTCATATGTTGAATATGAGGGCATTTGAGGCATTAAAAGGAATGAAAAAGCTCACAAGTTATGTTTCACCTTTCCCAGAACTCAACCTTCCGTTTAATGCACTCTGTCATTAAGCATTTACAATAACTGCAAGATTCTCAGGTACTCCATCCCCCGTTTTGCAAATTATCCCGAACCATACCCCGTTATCGACCCTATCAAAGATTCCACCCCCTCCGTCATGTCGGTAGGATGTCCATGTGAGTAGTAAAGATTGATTATGCATTTAGTTGTTCTCGGGGATTGCCATGAGCAGAATACATGTGATGATTGGCTTGGGTTGAAATTGTTGTATGTCCAGCTGAAAGGGACCACCCATGTAACACTTTAACCCATTCATGTGCATTGCTACTGGGGCGTCAGAAAGCAGATGTTCCTATACTTGCAGTGTATCCAGCCTATTGGGCAACAGGGTGTTTATTATTATCTATTCAAACAATGTCGGCCTTTATCAGGCTAGTGATCACTCTTTGCGTCTTCATATTGTCGTAGTTTAAAACGATGGTTTATTTTTTCTTCATCATGTTCATACTACAGGGTAACACCAATTTTAGTTTTTCCCTTATCGCAATTACATATTCTCTTTAATACACTTTTCTGACGCCTGTTCGTCTCAGTCCAAAATCCTCCCTTGTTGATTTGCGACGAGCATGAGAGAGAGGGGGAAGAGAGAGAAAGAGAAAAAGAGGGAGAGGGAGAGATAGGGGGACAAAAAGAGAAATAGAGGGAGAGGGAGAGAGAGAGGGGGGGGGGCAGAAAGAGAAGAGAAAAGGGAAGAGAGGGAGAGGGGGGGGGGGAGTAAAACATCCCTTTTTTCGAATAATCTGTTTAGGAATAAAAATACAATCTGCTTAAAGAATAGTCTTTTTAAGAATCAAAAGCCTAATCTGTGTTTGGGAAAAACGTCTTCAGCATGTCGTTTTCTAGTTGCTTTATGAATAGCAAAACGATTTGCTTTGCTTTTTGTGAATGAATGGAGAATGACGTTGGCTTTGAATATGCTCAGCTAGCTTTAGGTTTCAAACTATCTAAAGACTTGAAACCCCCTCCCCCCTCAAAAAAAAAAAAGAAAAAGAAAAAGAAAAGAAAAGAAAAAAAAAAGAAAAAAAAAAGATGAGGGAAAACGAAAAGGGTATTCTTCCTATGTATTCACCATAATTCTGACTGCAGGAAATCATTAAAATAGGATTGTCATGGTATTTGATTACCCATGCCTTGTTTTGATAGCTTTTCTAGTTCTCTTCACCGTATTCACATGGCATTAAATTGCTCAACTTCTTGTTTCAAAAGGGCCACAAGTATGACTGTCGAGGAAACAAGTTTGCATTATTCATAATTTAGGAGTTGTCCTACACATTCCCAAAACGCATCGATTATGTTAATGTAACATGGGGTAAAACAACTTACAAACCGATTTTTTCCCCCTTGATGTAACATGCCTCGCAGGCACCTAGAATGGGATGCAGGATACACTACACCTGCCGAAGATAATATACCAGGATTATGTTTAATCTGGTATGACGTCGATTATGACGGTATAGCATGCACATTATTTAAAGTACTTCTTCCATCTTTTTACGTGGGCTGTTATTCGATATGAGGTATTCATTATTCTTGATCTTTAAGATGGTTTATGCTCCCTTTAAAGTAGAGAGGGAACACTGTGGTCGCTAGACAGTATTACTTCTCGTCTGACTTAATCGGCGCCTAATTATTATAGGTCTCAACTCCGTGGAGTTCTTTTCCCATATTCTTTACCTTGGAGGTATTATTATCTCGCCGCCAATGGAACTTGACAGAATCTCTTAATTAAAGTTCAATCATCTATGAATAAACGGAGATAATTTCATCAGCGATGCACCGACCTGTGCCATTTTCTTGTAGTCGGGGGTATATAGTTTAGAGGCACTTTGTAGATCTGGAAAGTACGCCTGGAATGAATTAAGTTATTTTTTGCTAATGAATTGAATACTCCTAGATGAAACTACATGCTGAAACAATAATGCTGAGTACTATTGCTGAGTACTGAGGTAAAAAATAACAATGTTCATATTCTTTTTAAATTGTAAGGCATCGAGGTGACCAGGAATTAAATTAATGAAATGTTATGAAGACACAATAAGGGGGGGGGGGGGCAGGATGAATAGGAGAAGGAAAAGTAGATATAAAAGGACTACTTCTTTAAAAGGACTTATTTTTTAAGGAAAAAAAAGCAGTAAAAAAAAAATACATATTACCAGGGACTTAATCTCTAGTAGGTCTATGATATTACAAAGTGGTAAATAACTCGCATTTTGGAATGAGGAAAGTTAGTGGGAAAAAAAATGAATATTGTTATTTCTCTCTTGCCTATAAACGGTGAGTGGTGAACGAAATATAAATCTAAGGCGAGGAATTTTAAAAGGCAAAACCTTTGTGAGGTAATAAACTGAATTTCTAGAATCTTTAGGAGCCACTCAACCCCCATTTAAATTTTCTTAATGAAGTACTCTGGTTAATGATTGATGTTTTTTATATCACTATCTCCTTTAAAACACCGAAAAACATTAGATTTACGATTATTTAATTAAATATGGACCAAAATTGATATCTGTACAAATATCATGTGAAGTATTAGAGGGCCAATTTATTAATAGTACTCCAGTCTTTGAAGGTGAAAAAAGTATCATGTCCTAGCAACCAAAAATGGAGAAAAAAAATTAAAATAAAACACGCCGGGTGATTTTTTTTTTTTCACCAATTTTAATTTCTTAGATAAATTACTGCAAATTCGTGTTTAGATGCCGCGTTTTCTACCTGACATCGCGAAAAGCCACGGAGAACAATTTTGTCTGTGTGGAGCCAGAAGGGTATTAAATCATATACTTTAACACAGAGTTAACGCCCTTCTGGCTCTTAACTAACGAATAACGGATTAGGTACCTCCTGTAACAAACTAATTATAAGTTGGCAAGAATTCTGTTAATATTACAACGTTTTTTCGTCGTTTCCGTAAGAAAGCAGATTAAAATTACAATTCAACCGCAGGAGTAGAATTATAAATGCTTATGCAGTACCTCTAAGAACGCACCATTTTGCAACTGACGGCATATGGTGTAGCAATCGCTTTCCCCGCAACCGCCACAGATTTGCGAATTTGAAGACGTTCGGAATGAAATTTCCACGAAAGAGGAGACTTGATTTCTTAAATACAGCTGCTTTTCTTTGATTTCTACAAACCAGATGTATTACAGGGGATGAAATGTGGTAGATGGTCTTGATTTGATATCGGCCGGAAATATTCGACAGCCGATTTGATCTGTGTCAGTATGGTCATGATGGTGCGTTTGCAAGAAGTCGGTACATACTTGAGTTAGATATATGCTAATGTGATGGTTCTGCCTTGATGTGTATGAGTAAAACGTTGTATGAACATAATTATATGAATATGATTTACTCTAATATGTTTGATTTCTTCTAATGAGATATTGTCTTGAAATGATTATGTTTTCGAGTGACACAAGTTCGTTGTCATGTCTTGGACACGACTGCTAGAAAATGAAGTTGTTTGAAGTGTACCTAGACCAACCTTTGACAAGGTTGAAAGAATAATGAAAAGTTTCAAACTTAATTAGTATTAATACAGTGTCGCAATCTGAATATTTCATTTTATTCCTATGGTTTTTCTTGTCGTATTTATTTCGTCATTCGTGGCAAGTTTCCGAAGTTCATTTAACATGTTACAATGGGAAATTCCGAGAATGTGCAGAGAATGTCAAACGCAGAAAAGCCTCTTTCGTTGTTTTACCCCTACTAGCCGTAAATCAATATGATTCAAGCAGGGAGATGTACATTTCCCTGATTCAAGAATTTCCATTTCAACCAATTTTGTGAGCTTATGTGATTCTATATGAAATGCCAAGCACTTTGTAATTGGTAATACTGGTATATAACCTGTGTGCAGTTCGCTAGTTCAAACGGCAAGATATTCGAATTCAATGTATTTCGCGTGAAATAAAATATGATATCGGAATGAATTATGTATGATGGAATGCATGGAAAAAGTGTAAATCGAGAACATTGTAAGAGCGCCTTGGAGGGTATTCAGTTACTTTGTCTGGCAATCTTTTTTCGTATCATTTTCATCCCGGTTGAATTAGTCGCGCCTTTTCTCCCCCGATCTTTTTCTTTCTCTTTCTCTTTTGACTCTCTGCTGAACTCCGAACTATCTGTTTATGTTTGACAATATACTGTGTCCCCGTGGTAGTCGGATTTCTGTCGTGTTAACTTTTTTTTTCTTTTGAATTTAAGATATGGTTTGTATTTTAGGCAATGTATTTGCTAGATGTCTGAGAAATATTAAAGAACTCCCCATGGACCAGATGAGACGGATGCTGACTCCGTGTAAGTGGCAAAAGAAGCTCTCACATCGCCTCCTGGAAACGCTTCCCTGGCTTTTTACAGTGACATGTCACGATGATGACGGAGCGGGGAGGGAGAAGGGTGGAGGTTGAGCTGAGGCAGTGACAGAAATGGGGCGAGGGGAGTGATATATAGACGGATGAAGGAATGGATATATATATATATAGAGAGAGAGAGGGGGGTGGGGAGTAGGCACAAAAGATACACAGGACAAAAAAAAAAAAATCCAGGTGGGAAGTAGATGCATTTACATACCAGACGGGTAACAAAATGAAAGAAGTAGAAAGATTATAAGGAGAAGGAAAGAAGAAGAGAATATAAAGAATGGAGAGGAAAGAAGGATATAAATAAGGAGTGAACGGGGAAAGGATAAAGAGAGATTAGTATCTGAGATCGAGAGAGGTTTCGAGAGAGAAAGGGATACATTAATGATATTTGAATAATATGTTACAAATCGGTATTTCCTGATATCAATGTCGTTGTCTATCTTAACCCATGGACTACGGGAACCGGATGTCCCTTGTATTAAGCCTATGGGAGTTAGAGAATTCAGTAGTCAACAGGTTAAATTTTGTTGTTGTTGTTTTTATTTCTTTCTATTCGGCAATTTGTCAAAATTGGCTATAATTATGTGCCACAAATATTTGTTTCAACTATACTTACGTAGAATAAAAGGAAATTAAATAACTCAGGCCAAAATCATAAAAATACCACCCCGCCAAACGGACACTTGGGGACATTTCCAACCTTTTCAAAGATACCGTCCTACCAATCCTAAAGACCTAAAGACGTATAGGTCATACTAGCCTACCTTCCAAGCTGAAGACACTCCCCTAAAGTGAATACGTTTAATAGACCGCTTCTGTAATGTATACAAATTTATGCACATAATTCTCTGAGCACCTAGTGACGAGCTATTCCGTTAACCTGCTTTTTATAAATGAGCCTCAATGCTTGGAATCCAGTTTGCATACATTATCTGTTGCTATGTCCGGCAAGCCTCCGGCAAGCTTTCAGGTTGTCAAGAACAACATTTGTTTGAAAGGTATGTATAAAATTTGCATACATTACCGAAGCGGTCTATTGAGTCCTGACTAAAAAGACTACTGGTACTCCCGGCCTATGATATTTCCTTTCCTTCTTCCGAAATAGTCTATATTTACTTGTATTATACATGTACCTCAGAATAATTACCATTATTTCCTTTGACAGAGAGGGAAGGTTTACCCGAAGGCCTGCACGGCTAAAGTCAGCTCGCGTTATCTTTCCGAGTTCTCTGTATTCATATAACCATTACTTAAAATTCCATCTTCATGATGAAGAAGTACCTTTCTAAAAACGGATACAGACGGATGTCCGAATGCATTATGTATAACTGACCTTATTCTTGTTTCAACTATACTGTAACATTTTAACGCTGTCAACAGTAGTTTGAAATTGTCTTAAGAAGTGATATTAAAGAAAAAAGGATCCCGGAACTTTAAAGAAAAAAATTCTATCCAAGTACATGTATATGTTATATTCTTATAAAACATTATGTTAATTTTGTACTTTATTTGAGATGTTGTATATGAATACAAAGACTGCTCAATTATAAATGTTAACCTCTTTAGATAGCCTTGTCTGTAATTTTTCAACATGTACTTTCAAAAGTAAAAAGAAAACCGTTAAAGGGAAGTCCACCCTGGTTTCAAAAGGATATGAAGAATAAAAGAAACACATCAACGAAAGTTTGAGCAAATCCCATAAGAAATAAGCAATTTATGAATTTTTGAAGTTGTAATGCAATCAAACACAAATTGGCAACCCCGTGACGGATCTTGCGAGCTCCCCTCCCATTTGCCCTGTATACTAAGAAAATCATAAATTTCCATTTTTTAAAATTACGAATCATACATGTACATTGATAAAATCATTGCAGATATGTTTTTGCACAATACCCGTATGAAGCAAATTGATTACATCATCAACAAATAAAACAAAACAAAACAAAAGAAAAAAATCTGAAATTTTCTGTAACTTCCCTGCCGGAGAGAGCACAGTGTGTTCACATAGTCGAATCTGTGAAGATGTGATTCACAATGTTAAAATGCTCGAATTTAACAGTGTGAAGATGATTTTACACTGTGGACACCTCTACAGTGTGGTTTACTACAGAGTATTCACATAGTGATGTTCGATTTCACAGTGTGATTTACTCGCTCACAATGTGAAGATGTGATTCACAATGTTAAAACGCTCGAATTTAATAGTCGTGTGTGAAAAGGATTTCACACTGTGTTTCAGACTGTGAACACGCTGTGGGACATGCGTTCTTTGAGGCAGGGTTAAGCAAATATTTCTTATGGGATTTTGCTCGAACTTTCTTTGATCTGTTTCCTTATTTTTCTGCTTCTTTTGAAACAAACTACAGATATCAGATTTGACTTCCCCTAATTTTAACTGCCCCCCCCCCCCATTCGTTCTCTTTCTAGTCATTTTCGAATTCGGCTGTTTCAATCGACTGATGTCTGAGGCGAGACACAGAGCACGCCTATTGACTTTCTGTCCTAATTGATTAAATTATTTTGTTGTTTTAGGGTTTCAGTTGCTTTAATTGAAACGTGTCCTTAAATGTTTTTCACATTTGGTTTGTATAGATTCAATAATTGACCCATGTTTTGTTTGCTTAGCTAAATCTCTCACAAGGTCAAAATAATCTTTCCCGTTTGGACGAAGAAATGTCATTCATTACCTCCACTTCCTTCAGATAGTTTCGATATTCAGATATTAATTCCTGTTTAATTTGAACAGGAATGGATTCTGTTTGATGTTTAGGTCCATTAAAGAAAATGGGCCAATCCCAATTACGCCTTCCTGCATGTCCTATCAAAGCAGCCCGAAAACTCGGGAAGCAGTTTCTCTGTGTATATGAATATCAGACGATCGTTCCCTTCCCTGCTGTCTATATTAATATCATTCTAATTCTTCTTGGAATTCCTTTTTTCCATTCATTTCGAGATATTACTTCCTCCGTTCTTCGATTTATGTTTGGAGTCTGAGCCTCATTGAATTCACTGGTAATTAATTTAAACTAGATTAATGATTAACAGGAAGAAAACACAATATTGCATTTTTTTTTTTTACCTGGAGAAATAAAGTTTACAATCCCTTGCTGATTGCGCACTGTGGATTAACCTTAGGAACAAAAATAAGTCTTAAAATGGAATCCTGATAATACCAAACAAGGAGATACAGGATCATATCCATGATACCAATATAGTAGATTTCTAATTGACTGAAAACGGTGGCACTAGCACATCTGGAAGAGGGATGATAAACAGAAAAAAATTAGGGACTATTTTTTTCTCTCTCGATCTAAAACAGCAAAGTAATTTTACAATAGCCCTCCAAAACTCGTTCAGTGGCCCACTTTGGATATCAAAATACCACGTTACTGTACTGCACTGTATATCTGAGAAAACCATGCTGCACAATACCTACACGTATGTGTGATTTCTTTACCAACTGATTGTGTAGTCTTTACCCTTTTTTGTGGGTACCTCTCTTCCTTCCCGATTCCACGACCTTAAAATTTCTTTCCGTTCGTCTTGCACGTTCACTTCCAATGAGTAAAGCACTGTTAACTTGCAACTTTGCTTTCTCACTCGCGTCAATCAGTGTTAAGGGATGGAACTACACCGACTTAAACCAACATGTCATTTGATTAGATTCGCTTTTTCAAATAAAAGAAATACTCTCTATTTCTTTCCCCCTCTCGTATCCCCTCTCTTGTCCCCTGCGTCATCCTGTATACCTTAACCATAATTCATTTCATTGAACGAATCAATTCCAATATGTTTCTATTTAGCCTCGAGCGAGTAAATGTCGGGCTTACCGCCTAACAGGAAGAATACACAATCCGCAACCGCGCGAGCAGTGTAGGAACATGACAATAGGGGAAATGACTTTGAACTTCATGGTCTATTCGCATTGCCGTTGTTTCAACTTCTTATTGTTGAGATGAATGTTTTAATAACCGCTTAAATTACTTTACAACAACCTTCATCGAAGAGTAGGTGTTCACTTTTGGGAATGTCCGGTAAACTAACGCGAAGAGAAATTGAAATGGAGGAAAAATGTTTCTTTAACATTATTTGCGGCAGTGGGAATATTTGTTTTTGATATTCTCAACAATCAGCAAAATTTTGTTTTTGCAGTATATGCTGAATTATATATTATTTGATTACAGAATTCCGGCGGTGGAGGTATATTGCAAGTTTAGAGGTAAGTTTATCAGTGGCGTTTGTCATCGACACAATTTGGGTATGTTGGTCGCTTAAGAGTCACCAAGCATGAGCATGTACCATGCTCTGTATTAGGGATGAAGTGAAAGAGGAAATGAAGAAGAAAAAAATAACGGGTTCAGTTTGGAGACGTATAAAACAGAAATGCATAGAGGGGAATATTACATAGAAGAAAAACAAATAAAGACAGATAGAGAGAGAGAGAGAGAGAAAGAAAGAAAGATAGATACAGAACGCGTAGAAAACAGGGGCGATATAATGGTGGGAGATGGATAGATGGTAAATTAATGAAAGCAATCTGTGAGACAGAAGATAGATGAGAGGAGAGGAGAGGAGAGAGGGAGAGAGAAGGGATTGAGAATCGGAATGAATGAAAGAGAAAAGGAAGGGGGTAAAAGAAAGGAGGATAAAGGGTAAGAGTGACAGACAGAGGACGAGAGAGAAACAGAGAGAGAGACAGACAGACAGACATAGACAGAGACAGACAGAGGATATGGATGAAACCCAAATCAAGTGATTTTCGTGTTTCTTCTTTGCTATTTACATCAGTTTTTGCTGAGCACTACTGAAAATCAGCCATTTAACATGATGTAGTACGTATCTTATCCAAGGGATCAAAGCCAATCTCCATATTCATTAGTTCATTTCACCTCAAGAAATGCGATATCCACAAAGTTGGTATAGCTTTCGCATCCACTCATGCTATTTTTCTCTCGGATTTAATGCCCCAAGATGGATCTCCTAAAGCTTCGCGAATGCGTCCTAAGTTTCCATGGCAACGAGATTAGTGTTTAGTAGGAACCTTCTGCATCTATTCATCATCTTCGTGCACCCTCTTCAAAGTTAACCTCAACATTTTTCATTTGTTTTTTTTCTAGAAACAGAAGAAGAAATCTTCCTGAAAATGTAAATATAGAGTAGCCAAAGAGTTGGGGAGATAGATAATATTGTTCTGAGTTACACAGTCAGGCAGCTTCTGCAGATTTCAGTAGTTTATTTCGCGGTGTTGACTCCTAAATGGTTATGAATTCCAGGGATGTTCATTTGAAATCGTTTACCGGTTTCAGACATTACACAGAATAGGCGAAACTGCCGATACTACACAATATTTCAGGGGCGGGGGTGTCGACAATTTTTTTTTTCGCCAGACCTCCAAAATTCGCTCAGTGGGGGGGGGGGGGGGGGGGGGTATGGGGTCCAGTTTCCCTCCATAATTCTCTGACAAGCAAGCAAGCAAAAAAAAAAACCAAAAAAAACCAAAAAAATCGTTATAAATCGCAAAAAAAAAGGGGGTCCACTATGCATACTTTTCTTTCAAAGGGGGGGGGGGGGGGGGGGCACGGACCGGATGTGCCCCCCTAAATCTGCCACTGCAATCATTATTCTAGTATGGGCAAAAAAGTTACGTCAGCTGTATTTTAACAAATCTACAATACAAAACTGGAATGGTCTACGAAACCCTCATCCTTTTATGCGTTAAAAAATACATGTACGAAAGCTTTATTTAACGCGTTGCGTTTAAAGATAAAGTTGAGTTCTAGCCATGCGATGACATTGTGAAAGAAACTGCTTCAAAGCAGTTGGGAGAGGTTGATCATGTGTACATTGGAAATGATGTATACTGTGAGGTTTTGGAATCATCAAAATGATAAGAAATCTCGCTGAAAAGCTCATGCACTGCACACAGAAACGGTATGGGACTGCACACACATGGGGCATGAATCTTCGACCCGAACACTACAGCTATTTCTCATCATATTTCAAATATGAGGGCATTTGGAGAGCAATCATTTTTCCGGGGACATTGTTCTTCTAAACGTACATAAAAGGAATGAGAAAGCTCACAAATTGTTTTCACCTTTCCTAGAACATGACATGTCGTTCTGTCGCCAATTCCCCATATTATAATAATCAGATAATCATGTCTCCATTCACTCTCAAACAATCGACAATAGATGTGAGCAGATGGACAGAAACAGAAAAACAGGACTTGCATATCTAATTATGACGTCACGACAGTGACACCATACACTGTTTCTCCACACACTTGCCTGATGGATTTTATCGGAAGACATATGTCTTTCAGTTGCCATGGTAATTAGGGAACGATAATGCACCTCACATATCACATATAGACTCTAACTTTGCGTTTCCTGGCAAAACAATGTGAACACTGCTGACAACCTGATTTTATAGGACCTATAACATTTTTTAACTTGACAATGTTAAAGTATAGGGTAACACGCTTCTCTGAAAAGAGGTACGGCGGTCTTACCTTTCACAAGGCTCAATGCACTAGAATAATACATTTATCTGTATTTTTAAAATGCGGTTGAACATGTTGAATCTATTAGTTTTAGGATGTCGTTATGGAGTGACCATGAAGTTCATTTGGTGCACCACCATCAAGCTGGTTCCGTCTTCATACAATACGGCTTGTTTGTTTGCATGTTTCTGAAAGTCGTCAGGTTAATGTCGACACATTATCGTCGTTATCATCATCAACATCATCATCATGAACTTCTCATCTTTTAAAAATAATAGCAAAATTATCATCTTCATCATCAACATCATCGTCATGTCGTCATCTTCACCACCTCCATTCTCACTATCATCATCATCATCATCATCATCATCATCATCATCATCATCACCATCATCATCCTCTCAAAACAGCAGCTGATGATGGAAGTTAGTTTCTGCATGACTATTCTCCACCTCGCATACCTTCGACTCATGCATTCTCCATTGGTATTAATCATATTTTGAATCTCACCTCCTGAATATATTTATATAGACCAGCATTTCGGATCCCGTGTTTTCCCCCAATGCCACACTCACTCGATCCTGCACTTTCATCATCTTATTTAAAGTCAATACAACGGAGTATTAGAAATGCATTTTAGCTGGAGGGGCGGACCATTATGAACTCCCCATCTCACGATCCCTACCTCCCATCTTCTTCCATTAGAATCCATAGTATCTCATACCTGGGGCAATGTCTCATGTCTTACGCACAACCGGATCATGGGACCCAGGACGGCTCCTTTTATTTCGATCTATCCAAATATTTGGATGCTTCTTCCTGGTAATGCCGTAATTATTTACATGTTCGTTCGGGTGTAATATCCGTGTTATGGATGCAGTCGTGTATGATTTGAAGCTAAAGACGTTATCGGTGTAGAAGATGGTAACTCTACCATGCATCAATTTTATGCGCGTCATACTTTACTATATGGCAGTATGTCTAGAGAACTGTTAACACAGATGCATTTCACTTCAGGGTTATTGCGCCGTTGTTCCCTTCGTGGTTCCCAACCTCTCCTTGCAGTGCACAGCGCGGCGCCACGCACGCGAAAAACCCTACACGTCCTTGCGCTAATGGGATCGGACACCACACAAACATGACAAAACAGCTACGTTCGGACGTCACGTGGTCTGTGCGTACAGCTTTTCGCGTTGGCGCCATGTGTGACGATGAACCTGAAATGTTGCGAGATGAGCTTAATTTTGGCCATCATTATGGTAATCAATGGATAGGGTTGCACTTGAGATTGAGCAGACTGTCATGCGAAGATTGGAGATGTTGAAATATATGACGAGGAGATCATTACAGGGTCGGGAGTGAATTGATTTCAGCGTAAGAGAGACGGGATGGTTAACTACTGCTTGGAGAGCACCGCGCGGAAGCCTTGAGCTGGTTATTTCCCCCCAATGGTTTCAAGTAGAGTTTTCGAATAAATCAATAGCTTGAAGTGGAAGCGTACATGCTGCTGGCGTTGTGGCTTTTCTATCGTCAATGCCACCGTTGCAAAGACATAAATTGCCATGACTATTTTTAATCCAATTATTGTTGCGGATTGTCTTAGTTCAAGCTATTAAGCCCAGTTATTAACCTACTGCCTACGGGAACCGTTTGGTCGCTGTAAACCTAAGGGAACGAGACAATTCAGTAACCAATGGGCTTACTTGAATCTAGCATTCTTGTAATGCATCGAAAACATTAAGATTATGTTCTCATCTTTTGGGGAATGTCGCGTGCTAACCCTCCGATGATTTCAAGTTGACTTATTAACTAAATCAATACTACAAAGTGTTTCTCCTGGCTACTGGCGGGGATTTCCTGGCCTGAAGGTCACTGTTGTAGAAACATATTTACCAAGCCATGTGTAATTTAATTGTGATTCCGTATTGTCTTATTGTGATTTATTGAGTCCTCGGCTAAATCAATAAACCTATAAATTTGCATTTTGTTGTGAGGCAGTTGCCGTTTTGGAATATGCGCCATTTCTCTGGAAATGCTGCTGGGTTAAAGTTTTGCTTCAGATATTTCAAAGGAAAAAAAATATAATTTTGAGAATGGAATTTATTGTAGCGACTGTTTTAAAATGAAAGAAGATTTTCATTCTTTAAAGTTGATATGAAATTGAAATTAGACTTGACACTGTAAAATATATTTTGATAATAATAGTAGTAGTAATAATAATACCTGCATCTATTATGGCGCCTTTCCAGTTAGTAACTGATCGAAGCGCTTTACAGTGTATTAAATTGAATTAAATGGGAAAACATGAAAATGATGATAGTTATGAAGAGAAAATAATGAAATTTGATTAAAAAAACAAACAAACAAATCAGAATGCCCTCCAACACAACCAAACATATCTCACAAAAATGAAAACATTGATAATACCTTCATCTTATTTCCTACTAACGGATATTGAATTCATTTAAACATTTAAATGAAGATGGCAGGGTGTGACATAAGACAACACAGTTGATATTGGCCCTTTACCATGCGCGATAGCATACTTGCAGTAAATTTAGGAATTCCGTTGCATCAGAATCCAAAATGATTGCATTGCAATTTGGAGAAGAAAATTGGCAGAGAGGCCAAACGATAACTATTTTGCCCAGCCTGTGGTCAGAATAGTCAAGTGGATATCCGTGTTGGCTAAAGGAGTAGGAAATCTGCAGGTCAATCGTATAACAAAAGACTTCGACATACTTTATTTTGCAAACAAGGATTATCACTTCATATTGACGTTTTTGCATGACAACATTTTTTTCCATATTTCATAATTGGCTGAGGCAAACATAAAACTCTTTCTGGATTTCTGGATATTGCAATTTATGACATGTTTCTTCGGTTGTACAGCTATCTTATTGATGATCATCTTCGTTAAAGGTCAGGCTGTGATTTGCATTTGAAAACAAAACAAAACAAAACAAAACAAACTTTCGTTGGCAGTTGTTTTGCCGTGTTTGACGTTCCCAAATACTTCAATAGCTTTTCTCCAGTCATGTCGCCGTGATTAGGAGTTGAAAGGGAATATGACCAGATGCAACGCTGGAAGGAGAACGTTCTTTATTCATGTAAAGCCAACCAATGCCCTAAAGATATTTTGATAATAAAGTAGTACTTCGCCCTCATGCTCGATATATATATATATATATATATATATATATATATATATAATCCATGAGCATGATACACCCTATCACACGGGCCTCGCTTTGAGCCAGGTATCGATATTCAATTCACCTCGACGCTGCCTCTTGGGATGTAAGACAGACAGATGTACCCCGGGCCGGAGGGAGGGGGCTGTAAATGTTTGAAGATCGATAGTTCTTGTATATGATTATAAAAGCATCTTCTATTTTTGGTCTGTGCCTCTGTATTTCTATCTCACTTTCTCCCATTTTATCACCGTCTATAATCTGTCACGCTCTCTTCCTTTGAGGGGGGGGGGGGGGGGGAGAGGGGTCATTGTTGTTGAGGTTGGAAGAGCTTTTGTTTTATTTAATGTTTCTTGTATAATTATACCACAGTCTCTCTCTCTGTGTTTGGAGAACCCGTACTTTGATACGAAGTAATCTCCTGTTGTTGCTCTCTGCCTAGTGTTTACATCTTTTTTTCTTCTCTCTTGTCTTATCTCCGTCTGTAATCTGCCAGGCTCTCTTCCTCGAGGGAGGGGGCTTTAGAGGTTGGACAATCCTAACTTTCCATGAAATGTTTATTGCAGATACGAAATAATCTTCTATTTGTTTTTCTCTCTCTCTCTCTCGCTGCATTTCTATCTCCCTTTTGATCATATTTCATCGCCGTTTATAATATGTTACGCTCTCTTTCTCGGGCATGTTGGGAGGGGATGGGTTGCAGAGGTTGGATCACCCGTGGTCCTTGTAGAATGCCAAATGTGTTATCAGTGTCTATAATCTTCCTGCAGAAGGGGTGACCTGTAGAGGATGGAAGATTCCAACCTTTCTGCAAATGCTTCTGGTATATATACCCAAGAATCTTCTATTTGTGGTCTCTGTCTTGCGTTCTCTCTTTCTAATGTCCCCTCACTGTCTCGATTTTCAGCAGTCACGGTCTCTTCCGACTTGTATCGATTCTTGTTGCAATTTCCTCTCCGATGTGATTCCAACCTTTGCCTCTCCCTAGGTGTTCTATACTCGAGGAAAAGGAAATTGTTGTCCATCCATCTGCCCTCTCCCAACCATGGATTTCTAACTTTTGTATAAGCCCTTTACCCCTGATGGGTTTTACGAAAGAAGCTGCCATCATGTGGGCGTGGTACCCCGTGCTACCCCGTGCTACCCCATGGTATTCGTCCGGCTCTAATGTTAAAACACGTGTGTTTAAACATTATTTTTTACAAGCCTATCATGTTACCATTGTTACTGTATTGCAAATTTATTAGTGAATCCGTTTTTTCATTTGTGTGTGTGTGTGTGTTTGTGTTTGTTTTTGTGTAGGGGCCGCGGAGCGATTTTGAAAGTGTGGGGGGGGGGGGGGGAGCAGGCTGATCTGATTTCACTCATTAATGACAATTTTCGAGTCTTTTTTCCGAGAATGTTTTTTAACGTGTCTACTCAAAAAAAGTGTGTGTGTGTGGTGTGGGGGGGGGGGCTGCAGCCACAACCCCCCCCCTTCCCGGCTCCGCGACCCATGTTATGGGGCGGGGGGGGGGGGGGCAGGTAGCTCAATGTTCTGACATAGTGAACGCAAGTGATAGGCTTATATAACTGCCGACAGAATGTTAAATGATTTTGTGTGGACAAAATTCTACACGTCCATTTAGGGGATGGGGCTGCGATCCCGTAGAGTTCTACGTTAATGATACTGATACATACCCTTTGTCATCATTTTACACATCCCCCTTGCAATATTCAGTGTTCCAAACACAGTAATCGATGTAACGATGTAATCGATAAACCAGCATCAGCGTTATTATATCACCAGCATCAGCATTATCATCACCATCATCACCATCATCGTGATCTTCATTCCTGTCGTCATCATCATCATCATCACACACCACTCAAACACCACTATGCACCACTACTATAACAAACACATGGATTTCTGTAGGTTTGTTCGTTTTGTCCAGCAGTCTCTCTCCCCCTCTGCTTTTCCTCCTAATATCTCAGCCATTTTACTCGGTTCTCTATTTTTTCGCTGTTTTTCATCTCATTTGTCATTCTTTTTCGAAAGTCCGAATATCAACCTAGACGTCGCATCCACTTTCTCATCAATTCTGTCACTGTCAACTTCCCTCTTCCCCTCTCGCTTTCTTCTCCCTCTTCTTCCCCCCCCCCCCCTTCTTCATTCCTATCTCTCTCCACTCTATCTCTGTGCTTTCTTTCATCTTATATCTTGTTTGTTTATTTGGATTGTGTTTGGAGGACGAATTTGATTGGAAAATTGAGAAGGATACTGAATGATCTCGAGTCAGTCGCTCACGTTTCTCTGGTCCCAGCGAAAACAAATCGAAAGAGCTCTGGAGTATTTTGATATCGGGAATCGCTCTCGCGTTCTGCGCGCTGTCAACGCTAAATCCCAGAAAGACATGGGCGCCGATCCAACTTCAAGATGTGAAGAAGGGGGGGGGGGGGGGCGGCGTGCACCGACCGTTTATTCGAATGCTGCACACCCAAAGTCAAAGCCCCGGATTAGCGACCTTCCTCATAGGTTCTTTCATGTGCGATGGGAATACAGATTTCTTGATTGCTTCTGTTTCAAAACTAACCTCGCATTCGAATCTGTTCAGTTGCTCTGGTCCCATGCAGCGATGCATAAAAAGGAAAAAAACTTTCTTAGATTTGTTTGTTTCAAGCAACATCGGTAGCAAATGCTGTGAAATGCATCTAAAAAAAAAAAAAAAAAAAATGGTGCATCGAGGTCGTAAAAAACCACAATAAAAATTGCTTTGAAATCGATATTTAATGTGGCTTTTCTTCATTGGCTACGTTCATACGGGACTTGTGGTTTCAATACTTTAAGTTAAGTTTAACGAAGACTCACTATTCCACGACGAGGGTTCATACGGACTTGAAACAACTACAAGCCGAGCGATCGTTGCTATTAACACCGAAAGTAGATACTGATTGTGTGTACAGTACACGTACAAATCCTGTGGTCATAATTCGTGCTAAGGGTATGACCGGAAGTTTAATATGAACAGAGAGGTCATCGTTAACTACGAGCTTACTAAACTAAAGTTTATTCTGTCCACACGGTCCGAAACTGCGACGGAGGACCCCCCCCCCCCCCCCCCCCCCCCCCCCCCCCCCCCCTGCTGCTCGTGGTTTCGGCGTTAACCACGAACTTGCTTGTGGTTCTAGAACTACAAGTAAACTTAGAGTTTCGAAACTACGACTCCGTTCATACGGTCTGAAACTACAAGATAACTACAAGTTAACTTAAAGTTTTGAAACTACAAGCGAAACTTAAAGTTTAGCCCCCTTCGTGTGAACCTGCCTATTGTAATGAAGATTAGAGCCCTTTAATATGTGCCTGTGAAGCCATGGAAACTATCAAACATTCCAATTCTTCCTAATTCTAATGAATTTATTAATTATTTTGACAGGGAATTTACCGTAAATACCACAGTCACACGAGACCGACAACATGCGGAACAGAAAATTTAATTACCTCAAGTGGCCAGTGGTTTGTTGGGTTTTTTTTTTTTTAAATATCGGTCCGTTTGAAATCGGCTTGGCGGTGTGACTTCGGTATAAATAATTGTTGACTTCTACCATTAAAAAAAGAAGAAAGACATTGGTTAGTGGTCTTCACAATAATGTCTTAACTAATGATACACAATCGTTCATATCTACCACAGTCATAAGCAACCAATCTTTGGAACAGTTGCTTTCACAATTACATAACTAGTATTCAAAATTATCCCGAATCTGTAAATAGCGGATAGCTAACATTCTGTTATTAATGTTTATCTCCACATTACTCTAATCCAACTATACTTCCAAACCCCACCTATGTAAAGGTTAAATCTGCCTAATATTTGCATCGCATTCGAAAAAAAAAAATCAATTGCACGAGAAAAACACCATTTCTAAATACGCCTTTTCCATAACCTTTCACGTTTTCCCAGTTATATACTGAATAATTGAATATGGGTAAACGCTCTAACTGCACGTACACTATTTAAGTGGGTGTTTACTTATCTGACATAAAAGTTATCCTCACAATGAACTTCATAACAGCTAGCAGAACAGTATAGTAGTCAATCTAAACATCAAATTTTCATGCACATTATTACTTGCTCTGTCGCTATGGATTTAAGATTTACGAGTCTGAAATGCGCACGCGTGTGTTCGTGTGCGCGTGTGCGTGTGTGTGCGTGTGTGTGTGTGTGTGTGTGTGTGTGTGTGTGAACCTGTACCTTTCTTTAAAGGGGGAGTCCTTTCTGGCATCAAGTTGGCTCAAATAAAAGCATGGAAATGAGAGAAACAAATCAGTGAAAATTTGAAGAAAATTCGGTAGAAGATAAAAAATATATGATAAAAAAAACACAAAGTGTGATCGATGACACACAAAATTAGCAGCTGTGATTTACCTTGTCAGCAACTCTCCTTTAATAAAAGCTTCATAAGTTTCCTTTATTTTTATGTGCTGTAATGCTGGAACAGCGTTTAGTTTTCTTTCCGTTTTTATTAAAAGTAAAGTGACATAACAAAAATCTGCAGTATCATCAAGATATGATTTAAACAAATAACAATTAACAAAAATTACACAGTCAAAAAGAATTGAAGAAAAAATGGCAGCATACATACATACATTGTTACTCAATAAACATGTACATGTATCGGCAGGAAGGCATAGCAATTACAAATCAAATCCCCATTTACGGAAATGTGAATTACCTTTTGTTTTCTCTAGAGAAAATATTGTATTATGCCTTTGCCCTCAGTACATCATTTTGACAAGTATTTTTTTTAAATTTCTTCTGAGACATCCTTCATCAACAACCAAGAAAATGGAAATTCGATGCAAAATATTAAACAGGGGTGCTATCAAGATGAACTAGTGTCAATTTGCGATTGATCTAGAGAACTGGGGAGGGGGGAATCTTAACTGCCTTATCCTTATCTGGGGCCCGTTGCACAAAGAGTTTGCGTTTAAACGCAAATCTTAAAATCAAACGCAAGTCCTGAATGCGCACTTCTGATTGGCTGAAAATAAAGTTGTGTTTGATTTTCGTGAGTTGCGTTCAAACGCAAGTTTTGTGCAACGGGCCCCCGTTTCTATAATATTTCTGCCTTTACTAAATTCAACTTGATATTAGGGTAGACTTCTCCTTTAAATTGTACCAACCACCGTAACAAATAATTTGCATTTCGCGAGAAAGTATCAAATTAACCTCAAAGAACTTTATCTGGCATTCTATAGGTCAACAGTTTAGGAGTATGAAGGAAGTAAAGGAAGGAAGGAAGGACATTAAAGTACTCGCGCGGAACCGAACTCCGAGTTGGGTTCCACGCGAGCCTAATCTTGGCGAGCGCGTACGGGTCCGTCGAGTAGTCTACTCACAAGTCGCCTTTTTTGCTTATAGAGAATGTAATTGAATTTGCAATATCTCTTAGAAGTAATATTTGACGCCATATTTTGAATATAGTATAACGACATAGAACCTCTAACATACAAAGTAAAATATTAGTTGGTGATTACTACCCTTTAAGATTAAACAATATCATCAGGTAAAGCTGAGAATATTGCAGATGACGGCATCTCCCCTGTCATTCACCGCTTTTTTCCCCCTGTTGGTTTAATGAATCCGCCACACGTGTAGTTGTTTCAAGCAAACATTAAACAGGGAGATCCGAGCAGGATTAAAACGAAGAGACAATAAACGGGGATGATAAGAAAGTCAACAGAGTGAAATATAGCAAACATGTATCGGGGGGAACGTGCTATGCGCAGACATGCGCAGTTATTTGAACACGAATGTGTCTCGGGGATTGCCAAGTGTTGGCTTTACTCGCCTTGTGACATGGTTCAAATATTATCTTTCAAGCTATGTATCCCCCTCCCTCTCTTCGTATACATTTCTATTTCTCCAGCTTTTTATCTTTATCATCCAATGAATCTTTTATTTCAATTCTTTTTTCATTATTCTTTTTTTTTTCTTCATTATTCATTTTTTCTTTTAAATTTCATACCTACAGTTCGTTCAGTGTTCTTCCTTCAGTTTTTGATCTGAATGCATTGTTTATTCATTTTTATAATCATTTAAAGTGTTTCATCTCTCTCTCATCCCTCTCTCTCTCTCTCTCTCAACTTCATCTATAATATATCTATCCTTGTTATTCTGTCTGTCTGTCTCTCACTCCCTGTATTTATAGCACTACCCAAAGGTAAACAGTTTTATTAATGATTTATTTCACAAAATGTTTACTAAATGTTTTAGAAAACGACGTGTCTTTTATTACATTATTTCTAATAAATTTGTGGGCATATCTATTGGGTAATGATGTTATTCAGTGGTAAATCTTTTCAGAAATAAACGATGCACAACTGTTTATTATTTCATTGTTCACCTTGAAATTGATGTTGGGCTTCAACCTAAACGATTAAAACAGCTCTACCCTTTCAAAAGTATATCTGAAGATCTCTTAATTAGTTGAGCTTAGTTTTCTGGCCCTGTACTTCAACCTACTTTATCTCTTTCTTTCTTTCTTTTTCTTTCCAATGCAGGTCATGTCTTCGTCTATCTATTTTGACGTCGGCACAAACACCCACCATCCCACTTGGCCGACTCTGATTTGATTACTGCTAAGCTGAAATACCCTATTTCCTGCTCCGAACTTCACTGGGTGGACGGACGGACGAGCGAACGGGCCGGCCGATTGTCTTCTGGGTCGCGCTCTGCATCGATTTACCCTCTCCACGGGTTCGCGTTTGGGTCTATTATCTAATTTGGGAAGCCCGTCATAAATGGAGATACACTAAACGGCGAGGCGTATGCGCGCGCCGTGTCCCGATGACATTTCCATCTAATCAACATCATAAATCCGTACGACGCTGTCACTCGGAAACACTCTTTTCTTTTGAAGGGTTTTTTTTTCAAGAAAAAGAGCTGGTTTGTTTTCGTCGTTGATTTGTGTCTTTATCAGGTGGGAAATTAAACGGACTGCAACCCGAGAAGGGCAAGGTGCAGCTTATCGACTTTCCTTCTTGCCACTGATTTATAGCCCTAAATCATCGAGTTTCTCTTTCATTTTTTGAAGGGTAGTCATCACCTGTGTGTTTTGGCGGGAATTAATTCTATCCGGTTATGACAGAAGAACGCTGGGCTGTCGTCTGCATTAGATGTGAACGTGTTATACGAGGTGATTCTCCGCTCCGATTACAGTTGCTGCGTACATCGATTGCGAACTGTGATTTGACGAGACAAGATAAATTCTTTTCTTTTTCTCCCGGGTACTAAGCAGTTTAGTGATATTTGAAAGTGTTAGCGATAGTTCCTGCGTCTCTGGTTACAAGCATAAACAACAGCCTGGAGGAAGCCTTATAAGCGGTGACACTTCAGGCGGTATTAAAACGTGTCGAATTTCAGCCCGGAACGTAAATCCAAGAAATACAATGCGTCTGTTTTGACCTTCGGGATACCCCATCTTCGGATAATCGTCTTGGATAATATTTACTGTCGGAATGTAAAGTAAATGTATGGAGTATGATATCTGCTGGTAGTATTATTTTGTGATGAGCTACTGCTTACAGCAATCGTATTCTCATGAGGACATAAGGAGCATGTTCATGAGGAAAAGGAAATTGTGATACTGTGCGCCATGGAAGACTGATGGGATCAATTTCAACTTTCATGAATCTACTATAATTGTGGGTTTCCCTTCCCCGTAAACTTAATCTTTAATGTGGCTTTGGCGAATGCATCGCAGTTTGCATGACATCTGTCAGAATACATTTAAACACAACAATGTCTGGTTTCTGCTACAGTAAATGTGCCCTTTCATATTTTCGCTCGTGAACGGTAAATTAACAGTTCTTGCCGCAGCTGCACGACGTAC
Organism: Heliocidaris tuberculata; assembly: GCA_025618425.1. NCBI lineage: Eukaryota > Metazoa > Echinodermata > Echinoidea > Camarodonta > Echinometridae > Heliocidaris > Heliocidaris tuberculata. The sequence goes on from CM046836.1 coordinate 23,234,719, forward strand.
TTTCAAGCAGTGTAAACGACCGCGATTATCTGATTTCAATTACGGAAGCGTGTGCATCGAGTGAGTGAGAGCTCCTGACACGAATTAGGCTAATGACCGAGTGATCGCAGATGTTTATACCCAACCGGTAAACGGAGTACTTACTCGTCAGCACCCCCTTTCTTTCTTTTCCTTTCCTCGCCGCCTGTGGTCTGTACACTCAGGCTGTACTTTCGTCGATAATGGCACAATGAGAGGCTGGATTTCGACGTGCTGTTTTGCATTCGATGTCAAGTTACGTGGCGGTGATTTTGCTCTCGCGACGAGTTGAATATACCCTGGAGTTGAGGAGTTTTGTGTGCGATAAACTGTTTGCCCCCCCCCCCCCTCCCAGCCTCTGCGGCGGAGAAAGTGATATTATTAAGTACGCGAGGGACAAGTCCATCACTGAATCGGCAGCCTGACGGTAACCGATTTTTCGGAGCTTAGGAAATATTGTGAGAAGCTCAGTCAGGAAATGTCAGTGGAAGTAATGGTTGGTTTACAATTTCTCGTTGATAACTAGTTTTGGGGAGATAATTTCCTTGTGCATACGTGTGTGTTTAATTTGAAGTCAAAGAGGAAAACTGAGTCAATACAATGGGTTCGGTGAGGAAATCCCCAAAGCATTCAGGAAGCAGTCCTGAGCACGCGATCCCAAGCGGTAACGTACCCATCTTCTTGCCTGAATGTGGCCGCCTGTCTCTCATCCTTTTGGGCGTTGCCTTCATCCTTGCCTCTCTTATATCCATCGGGGTCTTTACCGATCTTTATAATGTGTTCCGATGGTGGCCCTACGGCGCCGTCTGCCTAATAGGTTTCGTCGTCGGCGCGGTCATCGTCGGTCTGGGCTGTCGATGCTGGCTAAAGGAGCCCATCATCACAGCGTCAGTCCAGATGAAGATGCTACAGGAACTCGATCGCGCCGAGCAGGAGGCGAAACTGAAGAAACGCGATTCGATCAGGAGGATTTACCACAAGATGTCGCCCCTCCGGGGGAGTGACCGACGCGGACAGACCAGCAGCGTCTCGGCCGAGGCTGAGGTATGACATACAACAGGTCACCGATCGAACGATGGCGATTTGGACATCATTGCGACTTCGTCGACCACCATGGCCGCAACAAACAATTGCCGATCGGTGATCGTCTTAATCGAACAACCGCCAGATCGCTCGTGTGCCATATACCATCCGCTGAATAATTCAGTTTCGTGATACAACGGAGCTGTGGTTTAATCCAGAGGCTTTAGAGCGACGGGACATTCCAGGATTCCCGGTTGTGATGTAGTGGATTAAAGCACTGGACCGTGGCCTGAGAGTCCAGTTTTCAAACTCCAAAATAATGCGGCGCCGAATGGAAAATGAGACCTCGCAGATAATGAGGATGAAATTCTAGAGGTTCTTGTTTTATTGTCATTGCCTGTACTCTTATGGTAGCCAGGAAGAAGGTGTACTTCTTAAGAAACGGAAGTGTAGCACAGAGGCGAAAGTGCAATCAGTCCAAGGATTTTAGGAAGCAATGTTCGTCTACAGCACACAGAAACTCGTCGAAGCACTACAAACCCAAGAAAATTTATATATATATATATATATATATATATATATATATATATACATATATATATATTCGATTCAAGATATGTTTAGTGGGGAGGCACAAAGTTTATAATTGATGAGATTGCGAGTTATTTCCTCAAAGTGTTGTATCGCCCTTCCTATCAAGAAAGTAGAAAGAAAAATGATTAATCTTCAAAGAGAGCAACAAACCTTGAATCGATCCAAAAAAATCGACCAACGTTTAACAACCATCCATGTTCCTTTTTTTATGATAATTCAGTGGTAAAATATACTGTCTTTGTAAGGGCTACATGAGTCAACTAATCTTATATCTATTGATTGAGAATTTAAGAGGGTAAAACCTAAGCGCTGGCGGTTAATTCTAAAACGTTAGTTCTATCTAAAACAATAGTATTTTCGAGCAATAGCCTAATAACTGTTTCTGGCAGGAATCGGATTTACTCGTTTCCTACCTCTATGGCTGATTCGTGGCTATCTCAGGAATATAATAACTCATATAGTCTCCTAGCTTTATATGTAGTTTTAAGCATAAGCACTCATAGTTTTTGCAATGAAAAATATTCCGGAGGAGCTGATATTTCAGATCCTTTGTAAGGTTTAAGGTTGTTTAAGCTGACTAGAAATATATCAAAGTATGGTTATGATCACATACTGTCCAGATGGTACAGATGCATACGGAAAAGGCACAATAAACTTTGACATATCCTTAACCTAGCCCACAATTTTATTGTCGTCAAGGACCATGTGCAACCAATAGCCACCAACTCCGACTCAGACTCTGCACAAAAGTAGCGGGGAAACAAAAATGTATATACATCCAAACGGATTTTTTTTTTTTACCTATTTGGTTATATTGGATAGTAATCTTTTAATTTAGATGTGCGCAAGGTATGACCCGTATGTTCCCAAATATTTTGGAATTATATAATGAAACTGACTTGGAAATTCCACTTGATATTTTGTCTGATAAGAGCTGTAGGAGGGCTATCAGTCATCAATTATACTAAAGTCTTTAATAGATGTGATCGGTAACTAGGAGATAAAATAGCTTAGACTTGCCCATGTAGCATCATACTTGTTCGATCTACATTTTGTTAAGTAAATTGTCATGGTCATTAAAGTAATGAATATGATGCTTCTTTGCCTTGCAAATTCTATTTTATGTGAATGTATCTGTTCCCATCACCGTGATCACGTGCTCTTTGAATTCGTACATGTACGGCAATTGGAAACACACTTAGTAACATAGACAACAGTTACTAGTGTTGGCAAGACTTGAGCCCCTGTTGAGATAAAGAGTTTCCCTTTCATTACAAATAAAAGAGTGATCATTAAGTGTACTTTTTTCCAAATATAATACTGGAAAATACAGAGATAAGGAGGAAGGGCTGTGTTGCCAAATAGAACGGTTTCACCCCTATTTATCCATAATCATGTTGACTGAAGGTTCCCATCTGCCTCTTGTTTGGATTTCATTGATTTTAGTCAGTCAAGGGATACCGATACTAGTATCTCTGAACGAGCAGCTGTTATTTTATTATAGAGTCACTGAAGGATCGAGGATTCTCTTTCTTGCAGGGGTGGGAGATGGAGCACAAGTCCCCCCAAAATGCCTCAAAAGCAACAAACACACAACAAAAAGGATAAAATAAAATAGGTCTAGTTATTTTATATTCAGGTGCTTTGTGGGGGTCTAAAATTGCTGATTGAGAGGGGGCACAATATAAGGGGTACATTTATTTGGGTGAACTTAATGTAAGCCTATGCCAGATTGATTTTTTTTTCTGGGGAAGGGGGCAGTGCCTCCCCCCCCCCCCTCCACACCCACACACGTTGACAGCCACTGGTATTATGAAATGATATCATTACTTAAATTAACCGATCAATTAAAGTAGAAGGACTTTGGTTATGTGTCGTATAACGACTGCAATATGCAGCAGTTCCCTACTTCACTCTATGAACATAAATTAAGGTTGTTGCACAGAATTTCCTGACAGATAAAAAAGGTATGATGCGAAGCTTCTAGACAAGCTCCTAAGGCTTTTATTGCATCAGTTATGAGGTCTCGGAATGATTTTTATCTTCTTTTTCAATCTGTACATAATGTAATGAAAATGTAAATACGAAATCCATGGCATCACAGCCATGCAAATCCAGCCCGTTTTTTTTACCTGCTTTTCAATGTATATATTATCGTATGAGGTGGGGAGTAATCAAAATGTCAAAATGCGTTATATTTTTACATCACTTTTTGTGTTTAGTTTCGAGAGACAAAATGCACTCCCCTCCTACATTTATTTAATATTTTATATTGCTTTGTACAAAGGGCATGGGTTATTTCTAGAGGTTACAAACGCTGGATGAAAAAGAGGAAATCATGGAGAAATTCGATTGCAAACTTCGATTGAAAGTACGTTTGGTAAAATATTTACATATATATATATATAGAGAGAGAGAGAGAGAGAGAGAGAGAGAAAGAAAGAAAGAGTAATTACTTTTGTAGACGCCTGGAACCAAATTTTATGGCCCCTGGCATTGAGTTAAAAAGATCACAAAGATCACTCCTTACAATTTGAAGGAGGTCTGGAAAGTTTAATTTTCCAGATTGCCTTCCCCCATTTTGTCCCTTTGGCAAAAATGACAACATTTGATCTCACACTCACTTGGAATTTAATTGCAAACAATACTTGAATCCCTCTGTACCCGAAATTTCTTGAAGAAAAGACAATTTCTCGAAATCTTTTAAGCTGCTCACAATCCTTCTTGCATGTCACACCCACTTAAGGGCTGGTCACCTTTGTCCGATAACGATAACGATAACGATAACGAGATTTTGCATTAAAGGTACATCCTAGCGCTGCCCTACTTATTAACAGACACGAGTGTACTCACACGTACACACCATATAGTAGGGTGTATATTTAACTTATTTGAAATCTCGTTATCATTATCGTTATGGGACAAATGTGACCATCCCTTTAAGGCCCATTCACATCACAGTCCAAAAATCGAGATTTTATTAAAATCACGAAGTTTGAACCATAATATTGTAAACGGGTCCTTTGGTGATCTTTCTTATTGGTATCTATGTAATACGAGTTTGGGTTTTATGCTAATCAAGACGAGTAGGTGAAATCGCTCAATAAACTTTTGATGCGACAGAATAAACTAGTTTACGGCGTTTTTCCTTTGCTTCCATACGGTTATCTGATTAAGACGAATATCTACATGACTATTGAAAGTAGTAACTTGTGGTTGAGAATAATGTGAACATAACATTTATTTCAAAATTTTAGACAACGTACATACAGAACACCGCGCGCAAGTTATCGCCTAGTATAAACATGATTAATTCTAACTGTGTAATAGAAATATACATTAAATGTGGAAGGATATTAGTTGTATTTGTTCTATGAATATTTGACCACCGCAGGGATTTGA